>BOPN01006411.1:65000-77139 GCA_017312705.2 Penaeus japonicus
GGGTGTGTGACATGTGTATCATTTCTACATTCGTTTTTTCTATAATTTTATCATTTGTAATATAACTTACCGTTTATTGTTTTTTTATCTTTTTTTTTAATTGATGTTATTGATTGAAATACTTTTGTTTTTGGAGAATGGAGCGTTGTGCTCTCCTGGCATTTCCTTACGTACGTGCTTGCTAGCTGCTGCTTCCCGATCTGCGGCGCCCATGTATCGCACGGCGTAAATGTCAACCGCTAATTGAGAAGAAAAAAAAAGTTGCGACCGGAAGTTCGAGAAATATGACTTTATCGGGAACTAGACTTGGTTCCCCGTTGAAAGGTCAGTCGAAGTTCGAGTGGCATTTGATCTCACGGGTTTTATGGAGTGCAGAGGAACGAGAGGGAGGGGATGGAGGAGAGTGAGTGAGTGAGTGAGAAGGGGAAGAGGGAGTGGAAGAAGGCGGAGGGGGAGTGGGAGAATGAGAAGGAAGAGAGAACGAGGGAGAAGGGGAAGAAGGGGGAGGGGGAGTAGGAGAATGAGAAGGAAGAGAGGCCGAGGGAGAGGGGGAAGGGGGAGAGGTGAGCTTTAACATCGGTTAGTGTCATTGTCTATCTCACTATCATTAGTAATGGCGACGGTAATAGGATGTGGTTATCGAGAAAATTAATTGCGCGGCGTCGGGTGGAGCACCGCCAGTTATATAAGAGGTGCATGTGTATATCACCGAGTACATATATATTTGCATAATCCGCCCACACGGTCGCCTGCGCCGCCTTCCCCTCGGTACATCGGCACTGGAAATCACCGGGGCTTTAGTATTTACTCTAGGGCATTAGTTATGAGAGCGAGAATGGATAATAGAACCATAGATGAATAGACAAAATAGCTAATTTTTATTTCTTATTGGGCGAGATATTTTGCATCGTTTTCTGTTCTTAGGGATAGCCGCCGCTGTCTTCCTGATGTGTTTCCTGGATGGTTAGTGCGATGGGCGGCTAGGGGCGGAGATTAGGTCAGCTTTGCAGGCGGGTTTAGAGGAGGGGTGGAGGTGGAAGGAGGGAGGGAGGGAGAGAGAGAGGGAGGGTGAGTAGTGGTGGTGGATAGGTAGGGAGATGAGTCGATCTGTGGTCGTGTGTGAACTCTTGGTTGTTACCTGGCGATCGTGCTACCGTTCGGGAGGACTTGCGATTAACTACTAGGGAAACTTCTCTCTTAGATCTGCAATGAGTTTCCATTAATCGTTTCTGACTGTAGGACTGTGCGATCGTACTCGGTCGTTGTTTTTGTTCCTTGAAATTTATGAGTCATAATGACCCAGCGTCCGAGCAGCATCAAGTGCTACACACCAAACTGGTCTTGTACCCACGTATGGGTCAGTACCCTCCTGCACTACGCCGCCGCCGCCGCCGCACAGGTGGGGCACGGGCGGAGGGAAGAGAATATACATGTATAGATATGTGTATGTGTATGTATGTATATGTGTGTTATGAGTGAAGGGATTACACTGTTTCTGAACAGAAGGAAACATCTGAGTTTGCAAGATTGTTTATATTCTCTTTGGTGAATAACCTCGGTCCGGGTCCTTTTTGTTTGCTTGATTGACTTTATCTTGCCCGTTCGCATTTGTCGCGACTCCCCCCCCCCCCCACACACACACGAAAGGGTCACGGAAAGGGTCAGGCGAGGTGAGGGAGGAAGGTCAGAGAGGTGCTGTTGTTTGTCTTCAGTGAGGGTGGTTTGGTGATCCAGCATCGCGGTGCAAGATTGTTGTGTGTGTTGCACTGTTGCGCTCCTCTAGGAGAAGAAGGCGGGAGGGGGGGGGGGATCCGTGGGGAAGTTTAGCTGCTACATACCTGTACAAATGTGCAATAAACTTGAAACTTTCATTTAATGATCCCTCGTTCCTGCTATGGGTAGATCGTCATTTTTCTCTCTCTCCTTTTTGAGGTCTGGTCCTCGCTTTTGTGTCTCCGATGTCCCTCGGTCTCATGTTGTTGTTTTTCAAAGCGTTAGTCTTTTCATTGCCTCCGACACGGGCGTGAGATGGGCGTGTGGGAGTCGAGCGCACCGAGGAGGGATGGATGATCGCCAACTCGCCAGACTCTCTTATCCTTCTGCTTCCCCCCTTTTCTCCTCACCCCCCTCCCCTTCCCCCTTTCCCCTTCCCCTCCCCCCCTCCCCTTTCCTCTTCCCCCTCCCCCCTCCCCCCTCAGTGTCGCTCGTGTGCCTCCTCACTCGCCGCCTACTCATGCGCAACGACGACGACCTGCGCGACATCAGCTCTCATTCATGCAATGAGGTGACAGCCGCTTGCACAATCATGGCTTCGCACACATGACAGCGAATGTCTCCTCCCCCCGCCCCCTACCCCTACCCCTCCGCCCGCCCCTCTAAATATGTGCAATCATTACTCTCTGATGATGGCGTTCGCTTGTCGCTATAATTACAGCAGCGTCGTTACAGCGTTCAAGGATAGCGTGGCGACGGATGTGTTGGTGTGCAAGGGAAGTTGCAGGTGCCAAAAGCGTTTGCAAATCGGCGGAGGAAAATTACATTGCAGAGAATCATCAGGTTGGAGTTGCGCCGAGAGTGAGCATGTGGGGCGATGGCTAGGGGGTAGGGGGTAGGGGGTGTGGGGGCAGCATGGTGAGGGTAGGGTAGGGAAGGGGGACCGCGGGGTGAGGGCAGGGGGTGGGGGGCGGGGTGTCGGGGCAAACACAGCCAAGTCTTGCAACCTCACGTGCCCACGTCTCTACCCTTCCGCCCACGAACGCCCGCGCCGCCCACGTAGATCGCTGTTCTAGGTGTCTTGTTCTTGTCCCGCCGGTTATTTGTTCTTCGGCGAGTGTTCTAGCGTGCGAATATCCGCTCTCCGGCCACTCGTTGTCGCGGACGGCCGGATAAACGTCCCAGCTTGCGTGTTCTTTCCCCCCTTTTTACGGTCAACTGGTCAGGTTCGTACACTCGCGCTGGCTTCTGGGGACCGACCAAACCGGGCCGTGGCCTGCTGCCCGCCCCGGCCCGGCCTGCCTGCATGCCTGCTTGCTTGCTCGCTCGCTCACTCGCTCGCTTGATGTGTGTATGAATCGTATTTATTAGTTGTTTTTTTTTCCAATAGTTCATTAATTCTTTTAAAAAGCTATCGTAGTCCTGCGCAGTGTGGATATAACTTCCTTCGTTCTTTCCTTTCCATTCCCTATCTCCTATTCTTGCCCCTCCCCCTCCCTCTTTCCCTTCTCCTTCCCCTTCTCCATCTCCTTCCCCTTCTCCATCTCCTTCCCCTTCTCCTTCCCCTTCTCCATCTCCTTCCCCTTCTCCTCCCCCTTCTCCTTCCCTTCCCCCTCCCCCTTCTCCTTAACTTCCCCCTCCCCCTTTCCCTCCCCCTCCCCCTCCCCCTCCCCCTTTCCCTTACCCCTGCTTCTCCATCTCCCTCACCCCCCCCTCCCCACACACACGCCTCCGAGTCCCTCTCTTTCTCCCCCGAGGACCATTGCGCCATCGGCACGTCCGACCCTCGACTCGCTGGCGCAGGGGAGTGCCGCTCGTCACACCTCGCAGGTATTTCCCGGACTTGTGCTCTCGCTGCTTGCTTTCTCCTGGCGGCGTTGGAATTTCTGGATTGCTTGCTTTGAGCTGTGTGCTTTGGTGTCTGGTGTTTTTTGTTTGGGTGTTGGAAAATGTGGATTTTTTAATGGCGGTTTGTTTGTGGGATTCTGTTTGGACTTGGGAAGAGATCAAATGGATTTGTTTACTTGTTTTAATCTACGTCCGCATTTTATATCCACTTTTCTACTCTATTACCCCCCTCCCCCCATTGCGCCCGCGAGGCTGTCACGTTGATGCATAAAGTAGACAAAACACCGTCCCACCACTGGCAACTGACTGCATCTCTTAGGCACTTGGGTAGCTTTGAATTGGCACTTGTTTTTGTTATGGCAAGAATGTGCCAACGACGCTTTCAGGATTTTTAAGAACTTTTTTTTAAAGAATATTGATAACAGGACCTTTTTTTAAGATATCATTCTTATTATAAAAGGTGATGTCTCGGATAACGGTTTTCCCCGCTGCAGGAGGAGGGGGGGGAGGGAGGGAGGAAGGGAGGGCCCGGTACCACGTCACGGCAAAATAATAAATTCTTCCGTATCAAGTGATTATCAATTAGGCGAAGCGGTTAATTAGCGTGTTCAACTAGCCATACCCGTTGAGCGATGGGGCGACGGGCTCTCGGGACCGCTGTGGTGCGCCCGGGTGAGGGGGGTGGATGTGATTTTTGGCCTTTTTCTCCCTCTTTGGGAAGCCTCTCTCTCTCTCTCTCTCTCTCTCTCTCTCTCTCTCTCTCTCTCTCTCTCTCTCTCCCTCTCTCCCTCTCTCCCTCCCTCCCTCTCTCTATCTATCTATCTATCTATCTATCTATCTATCTTCTCTTTCTCTTTCTCTTTCTCTTTCTCGAGCGTGGGAGGGGGGGGGGCGAGTGGCGAAGCTGGAGGCGTGGTTGTGCGTTGGGAACGATGCGGTGGTCGTCGATGTCGTACCCAAATGCCGTCCTTTTACCTTATGATATAATGGCGACGCAATCCGTGTCCTCCCCTCGCTCTTTTTTGCCTTTTTTGTTTTTCTCTTTCTCTTTGTCTTTGACCGTATGTATGCTTTGTTTTTGCGCTTGTTTTTTTCACCTCTTTGATTATCATCGTTATTATTATTTATTATATTTGTTCAAGATTGCTAACCGTTTTTTTCCCTTTCTCATTACAGGTGAGTGACTGGTTGTGCCCGTCCGTGTACTCCGGCGGCGGCCGTGATCCGTGTGGATTGCCGAGGTCGCGGATACCTGTGAGTGCTAATTACGAGTCACCTTTTCGTCTTCGTTGCAACAGGTGGTCGAGTTTCATACAGGGCTGTGATCTTGTTAGTTTTATTTTATTTTTTTCATTTCTATTTTGTTGTTGTTGTTGTTGTTGTTTGTTTGTTTGTTAACTTTGCCATTGTTGCGTCGGGTTTCAGGGGCGTGTCTGTCTTTGTGTCTGTCTGTCTGTCTGAATGTCTGTCTATCGTGAGAGCTCGGCCGTGAGACGTAATGAAAGCCGGGAGCGTAATTGGAGGCTGGATTATAATTGATGGCATGCACTTGTCTGTCTGTCTGTCGCGTTGGGTAACGTTATCCGCTGGGTGAGTGTGCGATATCCGAAGCCTCGACCCCGATTCTCGTCGTCGGGAGATGATGATGATGATGAAGAGGAGGAGGAGGAGGAGGAGGAGGAGGAGGAGGAGGAGGAGGAAGAGGAGGAGGAAGGAGAAAGGAGGAGAATGAAGAGAAAGAGAAAGAGGAACAGGAAGAAAAAGAAGGGGAAGGAGAAGAAGTATGGGAAGAAGGAAAAGAACAACAACAACAACAACAAGGAGGGTGCCACAATCCCGGGGAGGAGTGTATCGCACAGCCTCCCTCGTAATCCTAGCTTTCATCTGTTCCAACACCTGTTCGCTCGAGACAGTGTGGGAATTCGAGCGTGAGAGAGAGAGAGAGAGAGAGAGAGAGAGAGAGAGAGAGAGAGAGAGAGAGAGAGAGAGAGAGAGAGAGATGGGGGGGGGGGGTAGGATATATGATTTGTGATATGAGATATGATATGATATGACCTCCCCTACCCCTCTACCCCTCTACCCCTCTACCCCACCCGTCCCCCTCCTCCATGACCTATTAGTATCCTCAGCTTCCTCTCCTCTTGACCCTGGGAGCCTCGCCTCCTGCGGGAGTCCACGACGCGAGAGAAATAAGAGAGAGAGAGATAAAGGGAGAGAGAAATGGCGAGCGATTAGTCTCCGTCGATGCTAATGATCTTTAAGAGGGGGGCGGGGGGCACGCTGGGTCATTAGTTTATTGATTACTTGAGGCGTTGCTTTTATTGTTGATAATTGTTGGGCGCGAGAGGAAGAGGGAGGAGTCTATGTATGGGTTTGGGGGGGAGGGGGGAAGGGAAAAGGGGATGGGGCGTTATCAATTTAGATTTTGATGATATTCCTTGATGGGGAAACGTGGGACGGGCACTGGGGTATGGGGGGAGGGGGGAGCTGAAGGGGGGCGACGCTACAGGTGGCTACTGGTCATGGCCATATTGGTATAGTAAGAGGGGGCTTATTAATTGGGTGTCGATATATCTTACTCGTCCATTTCATCTCTCTCTTCCCTCCCTCTCTTCATCCCTCTCGCTTCCTCCTCTCTCCCTCTCACTTCCTCGCTCACCCCTCTGCTCTTTCACTCTCTTTCCTGCCTCTCCCCCTTCCTCTTCCCCATCCCCTTCCCCTTCCCCTTCCCCTTCCCCTTCCCCTTCCCCTTCCCCTTCCCCTTCCCCTTCCCTTCCCCTTATCGTGGCAGCATCTCAGCATCGCGTTACCAGGAAAGAACTGAAGTAAGGGCCACCGCTAGGGCGTCGAACGTAAGATGAGGTTTGGATAATAAAGGAGGGGGGAGAAGGGGAAGAGGAGGGTGAAGAGAGGAGCAAAGGGAGGGGGGGAGAGAGGAGGGGGGGTAATGCAGAGACCCACCTGCATCTTGGGTGTAGAGTCACGATTTTCTGTGTCTAGGTATGTACAGGAATTATTTAATATTTTTTATTTTCTTCGAAAGGTGGTTCGTGTATTTTCGTAATTTCGTCGTTCCTTAATTTTACTTTATTGGGGGGAGGGGGAGAGAGGTAGAAGTAGAAGGGCAGGGGGACGCCGGGACGGGGCGTGTGAATCAAGAACCCCATTATCATCTCTCCCTTTATATTCCTTCTTTATTATCGTTTTTCCCTCCTCCCTTTTTTTATTTTTTTAACCAAAGGAAGATTTATTTCGGCGTCGTGATGAGCCTTTCGTTAAAGACATGAGGAACTTTAAATCCCGTCTCTTCCACGTCGCGGTTGAAGTATAAACATTCCGCCGGAGATACTAAACCCCGGCTGATAAGGAAGCCAGGTAGATGATAAAAGTTTAAGGGCCTTGAGGTCCTTCTCCCTCTTCTCTCCTTTCTCCCTTCTCTCTTCTCCCTCTCTCTCTCTCTCCTTCCCTCCCTGTGGTTTCTCTTTAGATCTTTCTTGTTCTCCTTTTTATTTTTTGTTCTCTCATTTTCTCTCTCTCTCTCTCTCTCTCTCTCTCTCTCTCTCTCTCTCTCTCTCTCTCTCCCTCTCCCTCTCCCTCTCCCTCTCCCTCTCCCTCTCCCTCTCCCCCTCCCCCTCCCCCTCCCCTTTCTCTAAGATTCTACCAGTAGATATAGGGAAGGCCCATGACCGCAGGGGGTAGCTTTGATAGGGGGGGAGGGGGATACTACGAAGTTAGATTTCTAGGGTTATGTTAGAAAACATGATGGGAGAAGGATAGAAAAGAAGAGTTGGAAGAAGTAGAAAAAAAGAAGAGAAGAGACAATGATGATATACAGGGAAGGAAGAAGAATTGAGATAAAGGTGGTATGACTACTGTGGATTGGTGGGGTGTGGTGGGGTGGGGGGGGGTGATCATCTCCAAGGGGAGAATAGAGACGCGAGTCTGAGATGGTGCCGCCTGATACAGCCATGGATGCTGACCACAAATATCTTGACCTCTCTCTCCCCCCCCTCCTCCCCTCTTCCCCTCCTCCTGCGTAGAGGTGTTCTTGCTTTCTTCATTGTTTTTTATCTTGTTATATATATATATATATATATATATATATATATATATATATATATATATATATATATATATATATATATATATATTTATATATATATATATATATATATATATATATATTGTGTTTTTCATTTTTGTCATCTTCTGTTACGTTTTCACTTAATCTTCCCTCGCATTGATTTCATCTTGCATCACACTTTCTCAACATCACACACATATTTGGATGTAATTTTGGAAGCAATGATTATTAAAGATCCAAGGGAGAATTGGTGAAGTGAATTTGCTTCTTTAAAAAATAAGGATCTCCCATAAAAAAACATTTTATGTATAGTCGAAGGGCCTAATTATAATACCAACCTTATTTGTCTATCGCATCCCTTTGTTTATAGCATTAGTTATACCATTAGATATATCGTTAGTTATATAATTAGGGAATATAATAGCTATGCCATTAGTCATATTGCTAGTTATATCATTCAGGGATATGGCAGTTATACCGTTAGTTATATCATAAAAGAATGCGCAGTACTTTATCCCCCTCGGCCCGCTATGACTCACAATATTGGCCGTGTTTACGTGTGAGTGAATGAGAGATTCTGCTTGTGTTTGCATTGCGCGCCTGCAGGTGTTGCGGATAGACAACACTCATTATGCTTGCGTGTGTGTGTGTGTGTGTGTGTGTGTGTGTGTGTGTGTGTGTGTGTGTGTGTGTGTGTGTGTGTGTGTAAGTGTGTGTGTGTGTGTGTAAGGCTTTTATAAGGGTGTATCTCCCTCGACCTGTAAGTTCTTAAGGAGCCTTCATAAAGAAGGGCGAGGAAAGGCAATAGAAATACGGGTTGTTGATGCTCTGATTACAGGTTAGTTTTTTCTTCTTTTTTTATATATCTTTCTCTCCCATCCACTAGTTTTATGATATCCTGGAGGGACCAAGGGCAGGAGTGTGGGGGTGGAGGAGGGAGAGGGAGAGGGAGAGGGGATCCGAGGAGAGTTAAGATGGAGGGGGGGGGGTGTAGGAGATGTGGAGGGGAGGGGGAGTAGGGTGGGGGTTAAGGTATGGGTATGGGCATGAGGGGGAAGGTATAATCTTATACTGAAGGAGGTAGTGGCGAGGGGGGTCGTCGTTTCGGTCGTAAGGAAAGGTAGTTTTGGTAGACACAGGTAGCTGACCAACTGGTGTGTTTACGATTAAGGAAAGAATATTTCAAGGAGTTTCAGGGGGGAAAGATGGAGTAAGAGAGGGGGGAGGGGGGAGGGGGTATGACATTGACCCCCGTGTGGTGTTGTAGGTTTATTTTTTTCTTCTATAAAGCGCAGCGGAATTGGTCGTTAGGATTTAACTACCACTTGGGGGGGTCTTGAAATAGTTGTTGACGCAGCGGCGAGCGGAAAGTTATTTTTTTGTAGATTTTCTTCTTTTCTTTCCTTTCAAAGGTTTATCAGGCGCGGGGCTACTTTTCTTTCGAGATTTTTCTTAACCAACCGTGGTGGCTTCGCGGATGACCTTCGCCGCTCGAATTGCCGTGATTATCCCAATTACGGAGCGGCGCCGCGATGCCCACCGCGATTACGCTGCTGGCGATCGGCGAAAGTTCTCGAGTTCCCCGCACACGCACACGCACACGCACACGCACACGCACACGCACACGCATATGCACACGGACACGGAGACATACGTACACACACGTACACATTCACTCACTCACTCACTTTACTCGGCCTCTGTATTATAGGCATTTGGTAAGAGAAACGCACAGTGTTATGTATTAAAGTTCTTATTTTCATTCTTCGTTGGTAAAATCTTACAGGCGCGGAGTTACTTCTCGCTTAGCTTCAATGGGACAAATTTGCCACAAGAATTAGGTTGTTTGAAGCGACTTTAGTTCGCGCGCGCCGTCGCAAAATAGAAAACACACGAGTCGGTAAAAGTCTCGTTCAACTCAGCACGGAAGGCCTTCGTGTGCTGCCCTCAGGTACCGTATTTGGGGGACCTTAGTGCTTCCTGTCCGGGTAATGCCAGGGCTGGACGTCAGAAATCACGGGAACTCCTCCCCCGGTAATGACCCCTTTGCCGGTGGACTTTTCTCTTAAGCACCGCTCTCAAAGAACCCTTTTCTCCCCCTCCCATTTCTCCCCTCACCCTCCTCTCCGTTCTCACCCTACTCTTCCCCTTTCTCCCCTTCTTTTTCCCTTTGTCTCTCCCTCTCTGTCCACTTCTCCCTTGTTCCTCGTCCCGCTCTCTCTTGCCTTCTCCCTTACTTCCTTATTTCTCTCTCTTCGCTCCTCCCTCTTCACCCTTCTTACTCAACCCTCTCCTCCCATCCCATACTCCTTCAATACACACCTTACATACACGCACTCGCGCGGACTCCACAAGTTTTTTAAGGTCGCGCTGTAACGCCCCGAAATTACGCTCCTCTGGCGTTCGCGATGGTGTCCACGCCTGGCTGACGACCAGGCTTGTAATGCCTTGTGTACTTCCTGTCGCTGGAATGACGACGGTGACCGCCGTAACGGATTTCCAGAAAGGGGATTCCAAAGCGAGATTTTGGAGGGAGGGGGGCGTCGGTTGAGGAAATAGGAAGTGGAGGAACTTGATGGTCAGCATTCGAAGTCTTGATAAGTTCCTTCAGAAGAGAGGCCGTGGCTAGGCTGCCTACGGTGCTCTACTTCATTGGCCATGCTTGTATTTTGAGAGAAGCGCCAAGTTGTTGGGGGAAGTGGGGTTGTCTGTACTAGGAGAAGGGGTGGGCGGGAGAGAGAGAGACAGGCAAATAGGTGGAAGGGAATGGAAGGGGCAGGAGACGGGTAGATGGGGCGGGGGTTGGAAGGGTTATTTCATTCCCCCGAGGGACACGCAGTTTCCGCTTGTGCTTCTCGTGGCGTCTGAGCGGATGAGAAGCGAACGCATTTGCTTCCATCTACTTGCCAGATGTTCCAAGGGTAGGAGGAGTGTTGCGACACGAGTCAGCCGGGCAATTGTTTTGTGCAAATTGCAGGAGCAGCAGCTCATTGTTTTCGTACTAATGGGCCTTCGGGGGTTGCACTCTCGTCCTTGGACGTGGGAGGATATGCGTCATTTGGTGTAGGATCCTGAGGAGCCTTGATGTCCTCGCCTTCCTCCCCATCCTATATCCTTCCTTGCCTGCGTCACTTATTCATCTCCATTCCCTCTCAATCCTTCCAAGTTTATCCTCATGTTCCCCTTCCCTTTTGAAGTTCTCGAGGATGGGAGCGTTGTTGTGGTCGCCCACAATTGCGGACGCTCTGGTTTGGAGCATTGAGGTCTCTGGAACGTGGCAGAGGTTGTTCAAGAGGCTTTGGATCCTCTTTCTCCACATTTTCTTTATCTGGCGGAGGTACGAAAGTAAGGAAATAAGGACACGAGTGAGCAGAAATACAAATGATACGATAGATTTCCCCTCTCCCTCTAGTGGCTTTAGTAAGAGGACTTGAGGCAGGAGGGGGACGGTGGTAGTACTCTGCAGAACCCCAAGAAATTTTATGACAAAAAAAGTTGTTTTAGTCGAGGGGAACCGGTCGCCATCAAACAGCGGTAGTCGGTCGTGGCAGCAGCAGCAGGAGCGACAGCAGGAGCAGCAGCATCCTGGGATTTGGAAACACGGTCGGCGACTTCCCAGCGCCCCCCATATGGTCGTGTCTACCCGTATCCTCCGTCTGCAATTAAAGTCGTTAATCCCCCTGCAACGTCACTCGTAATTAGTCGTTACAGTAAGCGCGTGGAGTCGCTAGGGGAGGGAGTACTCGGCGAAATAAGGCGAGTCTGTTCACACGATTCGTTACCCCGATTTTGTCGTTGTTGTTGTTGTTGCTCTAGATTCCGTTCATTTAATATTGTATTCATTGTTCCGTCGTGTCTATCGGCCGGTGATTATTATTTTTTTACGGGAGCGGAGGTTAATCTAATTATACTTTTATCATTATTATTTTTTTCTACTCGGGCGATGATTTAGTTCAGTGTCGTGCCGGGGCGGTGTCAACCATCCTCATTACCTGCGGGTAGAAGAGGTGCACTTTGATCTATCGCTTCCGCAGTTAGCACAAACAATCGACTGGTGCCCCCCCCCCCCTCCCTCCAGTCACAAACGATCCTCCCTCTCGCCTCTCCCCTCCCTGCCCCCTCCACACATACTTGATTATTGTTCCTGTTCACTGATTATGGCACTTTGTTCACTTTTTCTGGGAGTTAATTTTTTTTCTCATACTTTTTTTTTCCCCAAGCTTTCGTTTTTTTTTCTACCTGTATATATGTCCCATTCTTGCCCTTACCTTCTCCCTATGTCTCCCTTCCTCTCCCTCCTTCTCTCTCTTTACCCTCCTCCACTCCCCTCCCCTCCCCTCCCCTCCCCTCCGCCCCTCTCTCTCACTCTTACCTCTCCTCCTTCTCCTTCCCCCCTCCCCCTCCCTCCCTCCCTCCCTCCCTCCCTCCCTCCCTCCCCTCCCTCCCTCCCTCCCTCCCTCCCTCCCTCCCTCCCTCCCTCCCCCCTTCCCTCCC
>BOPN01006412.1:4698-7198 GCA_017312705.2 Penaeus japonicus
CCCACAAGCACAAAACACAGATAAACACACGCATACACATCCTCTAACACACACGAACACACACACACACACAACCTCACATATACGTATATATGTATATATGTAATCTCGACTTGGGCGTTCCAAGCATCCGATGAATTCAGAATCACAATCAAACCGGGGCGTCATCCGGTCGGGGGATTCGTGCTTAATGTACATTCTGGTAACTTGCCTGTCCACTACATCCCCCTTTCTCCCTGTCCCTTACCCCCTTTCATCCCTCTCCGTCAATAACCATACATCATTCTTCGTTATTACGCATCAATCCCGTGTGTGTGATGTATCTGTCGGTGTCCACATCTTGAAAATATCATCAATACTAAAGCAGCATTTTGATGTTGAACATGATTGATCTTTCTCAATGCTGCAACCCTCACTTCCTCGCTTTCTTTCTGTGTGTGTGTGTCTCTCTCTCTCTCGCTCTCTCTCTCTCTCTTTTCCTCTCTCCCAGTTCCCCTTTCGTCCCCTCACTCCTCCATCCTCCTCCTCCTCTCCTCTCCTCTTTTTCTCTTTCCACTCTCTCCTACCCTACACCCTTCCCTCTGCCCCTCCCTGCTCCATCCACCCTGGTCATCCACCGTTCCCAGGAACCCTCGCTTTCCACCCTCTCCGTATTGCTACTTTATAGTTTTTACCTCTGATATTTCCATTACTTTCAAAGGGGCTCCGCCTCCTCACCGATATATATAACCAAACTTGGAATAATAATAATCATAACTATTTTCATAACGATATAACAAATAGATATATAGATATATATATCAGGATAGGTTTTGATGGCTGGGTGACGAATTAATAGGTGAGCATATCGATCGGTAATGTACGTGATTAAAAGCAGCCATCATGCAATCTGGCTGCAGTGAGGAGGGAGTCGATCAGCTCGTCTATGTTCACTCATCCTTCAGAATCGATAATGCGCTTGATTGTGCCGAGGGATATTGCATGTATGGTAAGGACGTCATATACGGTGAATTACGAACATGATCATACGGGAAACGCGGATTAGCATGCTAGTGGTTGCTGTGAACACGAGGGTGGGGGCGGGTGGGGTGTAGGGGTGAGGGGAGTGAATTTACAGTTGTGATGCACTCTGGATTGAAACGAAAAATATAAAACTGGGGGGATTAAAAACTGGAATCGTTCTATCTCTCTCTCTCTTTCCCTCTCTCTTTCTCTCTCTCTCTCTCTCTCTCCCGACCCCTCTTGTTTGGGCTGTTCCGTCCACCCTCTGCCGCTGCCAAACCCCGACCCTCTGCCTGTGCTAGTGTCCACCCTTTCTAACAATCACCCTTCATTTTTAAGGGCCTGGCATCGTCTTGGGATTATGCCTGACCTTAACTAAACAGAGGAATGATGCTGCGAGCGGCCAGCGAGAGTGTTCAGTTCGATCAGTGAGAGCCGACAACGAGCTAGGCGGGTAAACGCAGCTGGACAACCACCGGCCGTCCCCACTCGCACTGAATGATCGCCAGCAATAAAAACCTGTTCTACCCTACCTCCCTCCCTCCCCTCGCTCTTCAACCCTTTCTGCTTGCATGATGAAGGCAGGCAGCCCTTTAACACGCAGTCATGTTGTGCTTGTGGTCCTAACCGAGCGTTTTGGGAGGAATTCGCGCTAAAATCACACCTGAAGAAGAACAACGAAATGGCGGAGTCGCTCTGACGGGATCTTGACGATGTGCAAATGGCGGAGGATTATTTTAGCGCCAAGTTCAGCGATTGTTCCCCCGGCGTTTTTACTCTGTGCTTTGTTTACAGCGTACTGGACGGGATCAGCAGAATGTGCATCTCACCAACCGAGGTTTGTGCCAGCGTGTGTGTCCAATGCACGTCTCACCGCTTCATTACCGGACTGTTTTCATTAGTATTGCGCGTCCGGGAAAGAGTTCGCTGATGAGGGAAAACACGCGGTTAGTCAGTTCACCTTTAATTTGTCATGCATTGTCTGCTGACGTCACCTCCTCATCTATTGTTTTTGTGTGTGAGTAGATTTTATTGCATTCTTTACCCACCTCGGATGTCTTCCTGGATTGATTTCTTTGGTCGACTTGCTATTTAGAGCGATTTTTATTATGTTGCCACGAGATCTATATGTATTTTTTTAAAACTCGGCGTCATCATTAAAGATCAAGTGCACGTCCGTTCGGTGCGATAAAGTCACCAGATTTTAAAAAAAGAAAGGTAAATATAATGATGTCGTAGGGTACATTCCGAGAACGTGTATTAGTGAATCTATTTCGTTGGATATTTTTGGTGTATCGATTCTTACTGATGTTGCGTTCGACAGATTGCAGTTTTGCAACTTTATCATTACTCCCCTTGAAATTGATCCTGTTGTATCCCACCCGAATAGAGACGAAAGAAAATATATTCGTTTAAATATTCATAAAGTAGACTTTTAAAGACGAACATTTATTCTTGATTTTCCAAGCATGAAATCAAATAATTTATGCAGCCATTA
>BOPN01006412.1:39698-42198 GCA_017312705.2 Penaeus japonicus
CTACTACTGCTATTGTTACTTTCATCCTTATTCAATATCACCATCATTATAACAATCATCCTTATTGTCATAGTAAAGATTGTAATGATTGCTGCTTATCTTTATACATATTTATCATCATTATCATTATCATCGCCACTGTTATCATGATTTTTATCTTTTATTTTTTTTAGTTATTGCTGTCGTTCAAATATCTATTTTGTGAACAATCGTTATGTTGTTTTCCCCTTATTTTCGTCATTACATGTTAATCGAGCATCTTTTTGCTATCATTGGAAACATCATAAGCAACATCATTGTTGATGTTAATGGCAACATTATCATCATCAGGAAAACAAATACACCGGGATTAATTTAGTGTTTGATTACCACTACTAAATTGTCATTATTATAATCTTTATTGTTATCACTCTTGGTTAGCATTAAACAATGTCATTATGGTTTTCTTCGCATTTTATTACCATTTACTACATTGATGTCATTACTATCGCCACCATTGATATAAATAAGATGATGATAATGACTATGGTTATGATTTATCTCTCTTTTCCTCGTCTTACATTATATTACCGAGCGAGCATTTACCCAAACTCTCCGGTATATAATATTTTATTCTAAACACCCCATCTTAGGGTCAACTTCACAGCACATGACATAAACAGAGTGATGACATACATTTCACTAACCATTCGATTCAGTCTTTATCTATACGCGTCTAACATTCTTCAAAACAAGTGTGCAAAGTTAGGGTACATGGTTAAGATCTCTAAGTGTATATACGTCTTGTTGGAATAGAAACATATATTACAGGGAGTTCTAAGCTAGTAGACTATGATATCTAAATGATGAATGAGGAAGTGCTAGAGAAGAAAGTCCTCCTCTGTGTCCTTTCTGTCAAAGGCAACGGTGCCTAAGACTAATTTGAAACGTGAGCATATAACACTTGCTAACTGATCTGCCATTTATACCGACTGGAATGTTATAGTTCTGAACATATTGTGCTATTTGATATTTTCGCCCCCGTGAGTCTCTAAGGAGTTTTGGCAATTGTTGTAAGGAGATCAAGAAAAAGGCCATATTGCTTTTGATTTTTACGTTTCTTTGCTGGGGTGCCATCATGGTCTTTAGCTTCTTTGAAGACAGCTCTAGTAAACCTTTTTTTTTGTATGGCAAGGCCTATATAAATGACCATTACAATATTGGAAGTTTTTGTTTTTGTTTTTTTGGATCATAGCACCTGCACTTTTTTTTCACTACTATCAATAACTTGAGATATAAGCATGCAATTCTACGACAAGGCATCTGAGCCAGTTACTGAGACCTTTGCCTTAATTTAGACTTGCAATTTACGGGGCCAACAGTGCAGCATGCTAATGATATGATAATAATAAACATATTAAGAATGATGATATTGTCAACAATGATAATAATTATGATATTGATAAAAAATTATAATAACAATAATGATGATGATAATAATAAAAAGGATGATGTTAATATTGATAACTGTAGTGCAAATAAAGAAAAATATGAAAATATTAATGGGAATATAAATAATCAACAACAGCATTGATACTAATAACGATAATGCTGAGGCCAGCAGTATAAATTATAGTAATAATTATGTTGATGATAATGACAATAATGAAAATACTGATAATATTAACAATACAATTACAGTAAGAAATATAAGAATGATAAGATAATAATGAAAATTATGATATGAACAATGGCAATAACAGTAATAATGATATTAATGATAAATATAATAATGATAATAATAACACCAATAATAGTAATATTGACAATTTAAAAATAGTAATAATAATCACAAGATAGCACTGATAATGGTAACAATAATGATGAAAACGATATTCATGGCAATAAAGATAATAAGGATGGTATTCATGATGATAATGATATTGATGATAATAATATTGATGGTAATAATAACAATAATCATCATAATCATCGTCATTCTTATTGTTATTACTATTACTATTATAATTATCATTCTTATCATCATTGTTAATTCGTCATCCGTTTTATGGACATTGTTATTATCCTCATTGAATATTGTTATTATCATTGTCATCATCATTTTCTATTACTATCATTATTATTATCATTACTTTCATCGTTAATTTCATTATTAACATTATTAATGATCTCAATATCATCATCATACAAAAAACACTAATGATCATAATTGTAACAGTAATGATACTACTTCTACTACTACTAATGATGATAATTATATATATATATATATATATATATAGATAGATAGATAGATATAGATATATAGATATATATATATATATATATATATATATATATATATATATATATATACACACATATATATATATATATATATATATATATATATATATGTATGTATGTATATATATACATACATACATACATATATATATATATATATATATATATATATATATATATATATATAAATATATATATATATATATATATATAT
>BOPN01006413.1:0-7500 GCA_017312705.2 Penaeus japonicus
GGGGTGGAGGAGGGGTTATGGGGATGGGAGGAGGGAGGGAGGGGGGAGGGGTTGGGGAGGGGATGGAGGGAGGGAGGGGATGGGAGGAAGGGAGGGGGGTTAGGAGGAGGGGTGGAAGAGGGGATGGGAGGAAGGGAGGGGGGTTAGAGGAGGGGCGGATGAGGGGATAGAGGGTATGGGACGAAGAGACGGAGATGGAAAGGAGGGTAGGGGGAAGAGGCGAGGGTAGGGATGGAGTGAAGGCAGGGGAAAGGACGGGGGAGAGAGAGGTAAGAGGGAATAGGCAAGGGCAGGAGCAGGGTTAAGGACAGGGGCAGTTAAGGAGTTGCATGTAGACTAGGGGGTAGGGGCGAGGTGTAAATGTGTCGGAAGGTGCAAGAGAAAACGCCAGGGTCTTACTAACATTATCATATAATAATATCAATCCTCTGATTATTAAATTAATATCCAGTTTTTTTTTTTTTTTTTTTTTCTGTCTACATGGAATCGTGAGTTCCGAATACAATAAAAAAAGGTGGGAGGGGGTGGGGGGGGGGTATTCGGGTCTCGGGGTATATCGGGCTACTGCAGGAGGGGGGAGGAGGGAGGGAGGAGGTGGTGTTATCAATAGCGTATATCAGAAAAAATGAAAAATAAAATTGCGGTAATCCATCGCAGTCTATGTATAATTTCATCATCAAAACCGATAGCTATTTTATCTTTTTTTTCACGATCATTGATCAAATCTGACAGTGAACAGGAGGTGTAAGTACTTGCACGGTGAAGCTGACAGTCTAGTCACGTCTAAGTGATTCCAGTTTACTTTCATGTCTATTTTTGTATCTTGTTATGGATCTAAGCTCCTTCATTATCAGTGATTTTTTTATTTCTTTTTGGAACGTTTGATATAACTTAATTAATCATACATCATATCTACGTATGATAAACAACATTCAAGAAGGTGTGAAATGTATCAGAAATAACGAGAAATGAAGAATGAACAGACGAAGAAAAAGAGAAAATAAATCTTCAGAAAGATTGTGTGTGGGTGGACGGGTGAGGAGGTGTGGAGGAGGGGAGGGAGGGGGGGGGGGGGGGGGGGGGGGGAGAGTTCACCTGAAGTTCAAATGATCAATTGGTCGAGATCAGGATGCCGCTGCGGGTCAGCTCTTAAGGTACACGTTAAGAGTACCGTCGTGTTTATCATGTATTTCGTATGTAACCTGAAGCCTCATATAATCTTTGATATATGTTTTTTTCTTTCTTTGTATATCTCTTTTTTCTTTCATCTCTCTCTCTCTCTTTCATATCTTTTTCTCTCTCTTTCTCTCTCTCTCTATCTCTCTCATCACTTCTTTTTTTTTAAACAATCTTTGCGTCGCCTTTCTCCTCTTTTATTTTTCCTTTCTCTTTCTCTTTCCTTCTTTCTTTCTCTTTCCCTCTCTCTCTCTCCTCTCTCCTTCTTTCTCCCCTCCCTCTGAAAACAATATTAGCATCACCTCCCCCCCCCCATTCGGGTCACTCGTCAGCTGGCGTGTGATAAACTTTGGGATAAACTTGATGTTCTTTAGACGGAATGCGAGGATTTTGTTCATAAATGACCTTAGACAACCTTTGTGTACATACTCAGCTCCGAAGATTTGCATAACAATCCTTTACATAGAGAGGATTAGTCGAAGTAACGCGTGTGTGAGAAGACAGTTTCTCGTCTTTGTTCACGTGAAAAGATCCCAAGCCTACGTGTGTTTGGGAGAGTTCTGTTTGTGGTGTTGTGTGCTGTGTGTTGTGTTGTGTTGCGGAGTATTATGGTATGTGTTGTGTGGTGTGTGTGTGGAGTATTGTGCTATGATGTGTTGTGTGTTGTGGAGTATTGTGCTATGATGTGTTGTGTGTTGTGGAGTATTGTGCTATGATGTGTTGTGTGTTGTGGGGTATTGTGCTGTGTGTTTATCTGTGTATTGCGTAGGTATGTGTTGTTGTGTGTATGTGTGTGTGCGTGCGTGTGTGTGAGTCACCGAGATTGTAATACACGTGACTTTGGAATCGCCCTCTCAAACGTTTCTCTCTCTCTCTCTCTCTCTCTCTCTCTCTCTCTCCCCTCCCCCCCTCTCTCTCTCAAGTTGTCTCCTGCGTACCGAGACAAGGTTCGGTTCCTCGCCCAAATGACTTCGCTAATCAAGATCTGTTACTGTTCTGGCTGTTCATCAGGATCTGCAACAGACGCGCCTGTTCACCCTGCCGTTGTTCAAGCTTATTATCAAAGCGACGCTGAACAATCGTACTGATTCTGAATTAGGCTCTATTTAGATATCCATCTCGCTCGTGGAATTGAAATCTTTTGCAGGGATTCGGACGCGTGTTGTTCTCGGAGCTGAGGGCTTCGTTTAGAACTCGAAGGTGTCTTTAAATGTCATATATACGCATTTATTCTATCACTACATCATGATAAGCATTTTTTCAACCGTTTCCCTTTCATTAGACAAAGAAAAAAAACCCTTTAGTTTGATTTTTTTTTTTAATCTGACTATCCTCTACTCGTTCACTGCCTTTTGTCACAAAGTGATACATAAAATCTAGTCTATTTTAAAATGCTGTGCTATTAAAAAAAAGGAATCAACAATTGCTGATGCAATACCACGTGGCATAAATGATTATATCCAAGAGAGCATGTTTAATCGCATTTCCCAGGAGGGAGTGACTCATCTTGCGGAATACCATTGCATACTCTATAAAGTTTATGGGAAATTATTTCTTGTGAAATCTTTGTAAAATACTGATAAGGCTCCTTGCAGTTAGAGAGAGATACGTCAGGGTAGGAATGGTGTTGCAGGAGAATCTGGTATGTTGCCTTATACTCGCTTCGTTGCAGTATGGAACAGCGGAATGATGAAAATGATGATTATTAAGATCAACATCAATGAATATGAATATGATGATGATGGTGATGATGACGATGATTATGATGATGATGATGATAATGATGATGGTGATGATGATTATGATGATGATGATGATGATGGTGATGGTGATGACGGTGATTATGATGATGATGATGATAATGGTGATGGTGATGATGATAATGATAATGGTGATGATGATAATGGTAATGATGATGATGATAATAATGATGATGATGGTGATGATGATGATAAAGAGGATGATTATGATGATGATTATGATGATGATAATGATGATGATGATGATAATGATGATGACAATAATGGCGATGGCGTTGCTATTGATGAAAAAAGTAGCAATAATCAGTACAAGGATCCTCACACAAATAAATAACAGTAACAACAATAACAGTAACAGCAACAATAGATGAACATTCCCATGCATATCTTTGTACCTGCATCCCCCCCCCCCTCCTCCGAAGCTGCAGTCAGAACTAGCGAACAATCAGCCCTTTTGCTCTTCTGAACATTGTGCTTCCTGAGAGTCTGATCATCATAATTTAAGGCAACAATATAAGGCCACTAGTTTAACCTGCGGCCACCCGAAGGACAGTGGTCGCCGTTGTTATGTTAATAGTTAACCTTAACCAGCAACCCGAGGACAGTGGTGTTCCTGTCGTCCTTTGTATTGTTAATATTTCACCATCTGGCCACCAGGCGGACAGCAGCGCTCGCATCGGTGCCGTTGTGTCCTCCTCTGCTAATAATTCACGATCGGATCGCCGGAATGGCCAGCCAGCAGTCCCGCAGGTGTCGCCCCCTTGTGATGCTAAGTAGTTCAACATCCTGCCACCAGAGGGACAGTGGCGCTAGTGTCGGCCTGTGAGGCAGATTCTTCACGGGGACTTGTTGCACGCCAGGCATAAAGAATTCAGCCGGACAAAGGTTGCCCGAGACGTTTTCTTGTCGCTCCCACCACCACAATAATCCTTTGTACAAACAAGGCAACTCAAACAGGTTCCCAGGCTGGCCCCTTCCTCGCTCTCGCTGGATTTGCTTATCGAATGTAAATCCTGATGGATTAATCGGAGGCGATTTGGGACTTTCACGATTTTTAGGGACATTTTTTCCACGCTGGTGTTAAAAAATCGAGGCCTTTGTGTTTCCGATGAGGGTGTGTCTTTACGGCTGCTAAGGGTGACAAGTGGCTTGAGATTCGGAAACCTGCCCAAAGGTAATCAGGTACTATGCTGTGGCGGTGGCGGCGGCGGTGGCGGCGACGGCGGTGGCGGTGGCGGTGGCGGTGGATGAAGGGGGAAGAGGGAAGGGGGGAAGGATGAGAAGGATGGCGATAACAATTTAGATTTATTTTAGTGTAGTTTAGTGTAGTTTTTCTCTTCGACGCGAGAGACGGTTCAGAAGAAGGTGCATCGCGAGATCTCGTGTACGTGAGTGATTTCGTTTGTGTGTGTGTGTGTGTGTGTGTATGTGTGTGTGTGTGTGTGTGTGTGTGTGTGTGTGTGTGTGTGTGTGTGTGTGTGTGTGTGTGTGTGTGTGTGTGTGTGTGTGTGTGTGTGTGTGTGTGTGTGTGTGTGTGTGTGTGTGTGTGTGTGTGTGTGTGTGTGTGTGTGTGTGTATGTGTGTGTGTGTGTGAAGCATTTAATTCTATGTGTTTGAATTCACTCCCAAGATGAATGAAATATTAGACACTTTTAGATACAATCTGTTAAAAAAAAAGTTACGTAGACTCAATAGTTTCAATAGAGCAACATAGATTTCGGTTATCTGAGGAATGTACATGCAACTGGCGTGCACAGTACATACGCCGCAAATGCATTCACCCTATTCATTCATTCACCGACATTCACTCTGCCTTACAAGAGCTGTCTGATTATTATCTCTCCATCTTATTTATTAACAATCATTTGGCTTCAATTTACCTTTCATCTCTCTCTCTCTCTCTCTCTCTCTCTCTCTCTCTCTCTCTCTCTCTCTCTCTCTCTCTCTCATTCTCTCCTGCAGAGGGAATTCTAAAAGCTTTAGTAGAGGGAGTCGTGTGTCTGTACCTATGTTCCTTATTACATTTGCAATTCTTCGCCGACGCTTATTACCGCCCTTCGCTTGTTTATGCTTTTCCCCTTTGCACTTTTCCCCTCGCCCCATTCCCCTTTCCGAGGCCAATTCCGTTTTGCGTTCATCTCTCTCGTTTTTCTTCTTCCTCCATTAACCTCGTTCTGTCTAAGCTCGACCATCAAATCCAATATCCTATTCTCTTTTTCCAGTCCTTTTCTTAAGCTTTTTTTATTTTATTTTCTTCTCTCTTTTTTTGGATTTCGTACCCTCTTCAATCTCTTGCTCAAAGAACGCCCCCCCCTCTTCTTGAAGAATTCCCCCTCCTTTCCTCTCTGTTGCTTAAAGGATACCCCCCTCCTTCTCCCCCCTCTTAAAGGAATCCTTTGTCGTCCCTCTCCCTCCCCCCCCACCACGCCTTTCAAAGGATACCCCCTCCCCCCACAAAGGAAGCCCCCTTTCTTTCTCCTCCTACCTTTCAGAGGATCTTCCCCAAAGGATACGAAGGATACCCTACCTCCTCCTCCATCCTCTCTCTCCCCCATCCTTTCAAAGGTTACCCCATCCCCCCCCTTTTTCTCCTTCCCAAACGATACCCCCCCTCCCCCCGCCACCACCATTCCTCCCTTCTTCCCCTCATGCTTCTCAAAGGAACCTGTCCTCCCTCCCTCCTTCTTCCTGTTTCTCCCCCCCCCCTTTCAAAGGATATCCCCCTTTGCCCCCTCCCCTCCCCTCCCCTCCCCTCCTTACCTCCCTTCGCAGAGAATACCCCTTCATACCCCTACCTCCTAAAAATTATTCCTCTGTTTCCCCCACTTTCCCAATAGATCCCTTCCTTCTTACACTTCCTGAAGGATACCCCACCCCCCCCCCCATCTCCTTCCCCAACCCCTTCTCAAAGAATCTCCATTACCCCTTTTCCCCTCCCAAGGACGTCCCTTTTCCCTACTTTTCCCTCCTTTTTGACCTGAATGACCCCCTCCCCCCCGTAAGGATATTCCCCTCTTCCTTCTCTCCTCCAAAGGATTCTCCTTCCTTCTAATCCCTTCCAGGGGAATGTCCCTCTCTATACCCCCCCTCCCCCACACTCAAAGGACTCCCCCCTCCTTTTCTCTCACAAAGGATGACCCCAACTCCCCTCTACTCCCTCTCAAAGGATAGTCCCCCCCCCCCGCTCTCTACTCCTCAGGGGATGCCCCTCTCTACTCCCTCCCCAGAGGATGCCTCTCTCTACTCCCTCCAGGAAGGATGCCCCTCTCTACTCCCTCCCAGAGGATGCCTCTCTCTACTCCCTCCCAGAGGATGCCCCTCTCTACTCCCTCCCAGAGGGTGCCTCTCTCTACTCCCTCCCAGAGGGTGCCTCTCTCTACTCCCTCCCAGAGGGTGCCTCTCTCTACTCCCTCCCAGAGGGTGCCTCTCTCTACTCCCTCCCAGAGGATGCCCCTCTCTACTCCCTCCCAGAGGATGCCCCTCTCTACTCCCTCCCAGAGGATGCCTCTCTCTACTCCCTCCCAGAGGATGCCTCTCTCTACTCCCTCCCAAAGGATGCCTCTCTCTACTCCCTCCCAGAGGATGCCTCTCTCTACTCCCTCCCAGAGGATGCCTCTCTCTACTCCCTCCCAGAGGATGCCCCTCTCTACTCCCTCCCAGAGGATGCCCCTCTCTACTCCCTCCCAGAGGATGCCTCTCTCTACTCCCTCCCAGAGGATGCCCCTCTCTACTCCCTCCCAGAGGATGCCTCTCTCTACTCCCTCCCAGAGGATGCCCCTCTCTACTCCCTCCCTGAGGATGCCTCTCTCTACTCCCTCCCAAAGGATGCCTCTCTCTACTCCCTCCCAGAGGATGCCTCTCTCTACTCCCTCCCAGAGGATGCCTCTCTCCCTTCCCAATGCTGCCCCACTCTCCCCTCCTAAAGGATATCCCTTTTCTCCTTTCCCCTCACAAAGGACCCACCATCCCAAAGGATACTCCCCTCTTTCCCCATCCCCCCCCGCCAAATGGATACTTTTCTCTCCTTCCCATAGGATCGCCCCATCTCTTCCTCTCTTCAATAGGATATTTCTTATCTCTTTCTCCCTCACAATGGATGATCGCCCCCACCCCTCCCCTCACTTTTTCTCCCTCAAAAATCCCCCGCTCTCCTTAAGGATTCTCCTCCCACACTCCCTACCCCCCACACACTCTCCTTTCCCGAAGGATTCCCCCTCCCCATCACAACCCCCCCTTTAAGAGATGGCCCCCCTCCCCCCCATTCTCTCTCCTTTCCTGAAGGATTCCCCCTCCCTCCATCTTTAAGAAATGACCCCCACCCCAAACTCTCTCCTTTCCCGAAGGATTCCCCCTCACCATCACATCCACCCCCCCCTTTAAAAAATGACCCCCCTACCCCCCCATTATCTCTCCTTTCCCGAAGGATTTCCCCCTACCCATCACACCCATCCCTTCCTCCCCCTCCCCCCCTCAAAAGACACCCTCCCCTCCCCTTCCCCTCTACTGAAGGATCCCGAGCGAGTCCTGAGCGATGGAATTAATGGCTTACTTCATCATCCTAAAC
>BOPN01006413.1:25000-32500 GCA_017312705.2 Penaeus japonicus
TGGTTCATATATATATATATATATATATATATATATATATATATATTCAGTTTTTCTTTTATTGAAATCTGTTTCTGTTTTCGAGCTTAGATTCATATTTCTCTGCAATCTTTTCTGTTTACTGCAAGGACTTTGCCTGTAATAGATAAAATTGTAAGGCCTTTCTAGAGTGCTATACAGGTACTATTATGTACTAGCATATCAATCAACAGTCTATGTCTCAGAATCTAACATGAACTGTACAAACCATATAGGCATAGTTTCTATGCCTATTCATGTGTATACACTGTATATGAATCAACTTTTCAAAGTCAAATCTCTCTCTCTCTTTATATCTCTTTTTATCTCTGTCTCTTTCTCTCCCTTCCTTCCTTTCTCTCGGACTCTCTTCCTCTGTCTCCCCCTCCCTCCCCCTCTCTCTCTCTCTTCCTCCTTCCTCCCCCTCCTCTCTCTCTTTCTTTCTCTCTTTATCTCCTCTCTCTCTCTCTCTCTCTCTCTCTCTCTCTCTCTCTCTCTCTCTCTCTCTCTCTCTCTCTCTCTCTCTCTCTCTCTCTCTCTCTCTCTCTCTCCCCCTCTCTCTCTCCCCTCCCCCCTCTCTCTCTCTTTCTCTCCCCTCTCTCTCGCTCTCTCTCTTTCTCTCTCTCTCTCTCTCTCTCTCTCTCTCTCTCTCTCTCTCTCTCTCTCTCGCTCCCTCTCTCTCTCTCTCTCTCTCTCTCTCTCTCTCTCTCTCTCTCTCTCTCTCTCTCTCTCTCTCTCTCTCTCTCTCTCTCTCTCTCTCTCTCTCTCTCTCTCTCTCCTTCTCTCTCTCTCTCTCTCTCTCTCTTAATCTCACAACCTTCACCCGTGACAAAGCGTACAGAATCCAGAGACAGCCCCTGTTGTTGCGTCCTTGTCTTTTGTGACACAGATAAACATCCTTTCTATAATCCGTATGTCTTATACATTTGTTGTTTTTTTCCTCCATGCCTTTGAGTCTGTTATTTTTTTCCTTTCTTATTTTACAAGGTAATTAAAAGGCGACCATGAAGGAATAGGATAGCGGGATAATTCTCCGGTGCGTGCTTGTTCTTAGATGAATAAGGATGTTGACGGCGGAATAAAGAGGGATACATACACGTGTTGTTTATCACAGGTCTTAATTTATGGAGCTTTTTCTTGTCTTTTTTTGGGGGGGATTTATTCGTTTATCTGTATATCTGTTTATCTTATCTGTTTATCTATTCATTTCTTTGTCTGTCTGTTTATGAGAAAGGTGGATGGGTGTATAGTCTAGTAAGCCTTTTTTTTTTTTTTTTTTTTTTTTTTTTTTTTTTTTTTTTTTTTTTTTTTTTTTTTTTTTTTTTTTTTTTTGCTATTGCATTTTCATTATTATTATCTGTGTTTTTTTTTTTAACTTTATCACCATCACCGCCGCGTCACTGAGGTATCGCACCCCTGTACGTATCGCTAAATACACATATTCTAGGATACTGTACCTACACAGAAAAAAAAAAAAAAAAAAAAAAAAAAAAAAAAAAAAAAAAAAAAAAAAAAAAAAAATACGAATTGCTTTGGTGTGTCGTTTATTCATGATTAATAAGATTATAGTCAGACGTCATGCATTGTTGTCTTTGAGTCTTTTATTTTGACTCGGCGGCTATTTTTTGTACTTCATCTAAGCTTACTTTTCCTCGTCATTGTTATGTTGTTTTTATAGTTTGTGTCTCCATCCTTGCAATGATCATGTGATATTGCAGGACCTTCTTCTTCCTTCATCCTATTCCTCTTCTCTCCTTCCCACAGATCTCTTTTTCTTACCCTTCTCTCCTATACAGACCCCCCTCCTCCCCCCCTTCCCTTCAATAGATCCCACCTCCCTCCCTACCTCCCTCCCTCCCTCCCTCCCTTCTATAGGCTTCCCTTCCCCCCACATAACCTCCCTTCAGCAAAGCTTCACCTTCCCTTCAACAGATGCTCCCTCCCCCACTGAGTCTCCCTTTCCCTTCATCAAACCCTCTCCCTTCTCCCTCATATGGACTCCCTACCCCCGCCTCTCTCCACAATCCCATTCCCTCCCTCCCTCCCTCCCTGAAACCCATCCCATTCCCTCCCTCCCTCCTTCAAACCCATCCCATTCCCCATTCCCTCCCTCCCTCCCTCTCACCCATTCCCCATTCCCTTCCTCCCTCCCACCCATTCTCCATTCCATCCCTCCCTCCCATCCCATTCCCTCCCCCTCCCTCCCTCCCTCCCTCCTACCCATCCCATCCCATTCCCTTCCTCCCTCCTTCCCACCCATCCCATTCCCCATTTCCTCCCTCCCTTCCCCCCACTTCCCCTCTCCTCCCCCCCACTTCCCCTCTCCCCTCCCCCCTCTCCTCCCCCCACTTCCCCTCCCTCCCTCCAACCCATCCCATTCCATCCCTCCCTTCTCCCCACTTTCCCTCTCCTCCCCTCCCTTTCCCCCACTTCCCCTCCCCCTCTCCTCTCCCCCACTTCCCCTTCCTTCCCCTCTCCTCCCCCCCACTTCCCCTCCCCCTCTCCTCTCCCCCATTTCCCCCACTATCCCTCTCCCTTCCCCCCATTTCCCCCACTTCCCCACTTCTCCCTCCCCCACTTCTCCTCTCCTCCCCCCCTCCCCCTCTTCCCCCCCACTATTCCTCTTCTCCCTCCACTTCCCCTCTCCTCCCCCCACTTCCCCTCTCCTCCCTTCCCCCTCTCCTCTCCTCCCTTCCTCCCCTCTCCTCTCCTCCCTTCCCCCCACTTCCCCTCTCCCTTTCCCCCACCCCCCCTTTCGAACACAAGGGTAAACACCTTGCCGGGATCACCTCGTGGCTTACGCTAACTCCAAAAGAAGAAGAGCCGTCACTCACCTTCCCCGATCTATTGTTGTGTGCATGATGACACCTCGTTAATCCCAGGCAGGCACTCTAGGGGCATGCACGGTCTCATGACAACTGTTAGGTGGGGTGAGGGGGAGGTGGGTTGTTGGAGGGTGGGAGGTGGGTTGGAGGGTGGGAGGGTAGGACTGGACGGAGGGGGGGAGGGAGGGGGAAGGGGGATGGAAGGATGAGGGGAGGGGGGGCATAAACTGCCTTTGTTTGTAGTTGTTCTCTCGGTGTGTCACGGGGGAGGGGGGGAAGGGGGTAAGAGGGTGGACTGGTTGGTGTGGAGGGAGGGCGGGGTCATTGTAGACTAAGTCGTTCGTGTAAAGAATCTTGTTTACATCATTGGGGAATAGGGCAACAAGGCGGGAAAGGAGACAAAGGAGTTGAGATAGAAAGAGAGAGAGAGAGAGAGAGAGAGAGAGAGAGAGAGAGAGAGAGAGAGAGAGAGAGAGAGAGAGAGAGAGAGAGAGAGATGGAGAGAGAGAGAGAGAGAGAGAGAGAGAGAGAGAGAGAGAGAGAGAGAGAGAGAGAGAGAGAGAGAGAGAGAGAGAGAGAGAGAGAGAGAGAGAGAGAGAGAGAGAGAGAGAGAGAGAGAGAGAGAGAGAGAGAGAGAGAGAGAGAGAGAGAGAGAGAGAGAGAGAGAGAGAGAGAGAGAGAGAGAGAGAGAGAGAGAGAGAGAGAGAGAGAGTTCAAATTCAAACACTTTCATAAGTTACAATGGATATTCTTACATAAATACATTTATATTTACACTAGAAGAGTAAAGAGGTGTTCTTTCAAATTTGTTTTGAAATGACAAAAGTTGTTAATGTTTTTAATGTTATCTGACAAGAAGTTCCACATTTTCTGTACACGAATTTGCATCTGTCTTGTCCCTGTTTCTGTATTTGATTTTTTTTACAAATTGGGAATTTACCTGGCGCGTTTGGATGCCAACTATATTCCCTACAGTTTACAGGGGGAAACCATGGTGGATAGAGTCCATGTATCAATTTGTAGGTAAAGAGACAGGTATCATAACTGCACTTAGGATGAACTTTTAACCATTCTAATTTATGTATATGTGGGTTGATGTGATCGAACTTACTAACATTGACTCTTGCAGCTAAGTTTTGTCATTTTTGTACTTTTTGCATTTGGGTTTTGTTGGTTGAACCCCAAACATTTGCACAGTAGTTTATTATGCTAAGAGCTAGTGTTTGCACGACCATGATTCTAGTATCCGTAGTGATTTGATTTTTTATGTGATTTAGAAATATTAATGTACCCATTACTTTCCTGTGTATGTTATCAACGTGTCCTTCAAATGTCATGTATCTGTCCAAGTGTACTCCTAAATTTTTCATTGAAATGTTTGGTTTGATAGGATGGCCTTCAAATTCTATAGTTGGGGATTTTGGCAATGTTCTGTCGACTACCTATGAATATGCATTGAGTTTTATGGGGATCTAATTTTAGATCATTACTTACGAAATATATTTTAGCTTGTGTAGGAGTGTTTTGAGAATTTCTTATTAATGTATTTAAGTTATTTACTGAGTCACTATGAAGAAACTGTGAATCATCGGCGTACTGCACCAGAAGGCAGTTATGAGCTTTGAGGTTGATAAGTAATTTATGAAAATTGTAAATAGGATTTGGCCTAAAATAGATCTTTGGGTAAATCAAAAAATTCTCCTTAACAAACTAAAGAAAAGTTATTTTTTTTTATTTTTTTTTTTGATTTAGCAGATATCTAAATAATAGAACTCAATCTGTAATCAATGAAAGAGATGGAGACAGAGAGAGAGAAAGAGAGATGGAGAGAGAGAGAGAGAGAGAGAGAGAGAGAGAGAGAGAGAGAGAGAGAGAGAGAGAGAGAGAGAGAGAGAGAGAGAGAGAGAGAGAGAGAGAGAGAGAGAGAGAGAGAGAGAGAGAGAGAGAGAGAGAGAGAGAGAGAGAGAGAGAGAGAGAGAAAGAGATAGATAGAGAGAGAGATAGATAGAGAGAGAGAGAGATGGAGAGAGAGAAAGAGAGAGAGAGAGAAAGAGGGAGAGATAGATAGATAGATAGATAGATAGATAGATAGAGAGAGAGAGAGAGAGAGAGAGAGAGAGAGAGAGAGAGAGAGAGAGAGAGAGAGAGAGAGAGAGAGAGAGAGGAAAAGAAGAAAAAAAGAGGAAGAGGTGTGTTTGTGTGTGTATATATATATATATATATATATATATATATATATATATATATATACATATATATATGTATGTATATATGTATATACATGTGTATATATATAAATCTCTCTCTCTCTCTCTCTCTCTCTCTCTCTCTCTCTCTCTCTCTCTCTCTCTCTCTCTCTCTCTCTCTCTCTCTCTATATATATATATATATATATATATATATATATATATGTGTGTGTGTGTGTGTGTGTGTGTGTGTGTGTGTGTGTGTGTGCATATATATATATATATATATATATATATATAATTCTCTCTCCCACTCCCACTCTGAGACAAACACGGAGGGGGATGAGAGAGAGAGGGGGAGGGGAAGGAGGGGGTGGGAGGGAAGGGGAGGGGTGGGAGGGGAAAGGGGGGTAGGAGGGAGATGGGATAGGGGAGGGAGGGGGATAAGGGAGGGGTATAAGCGACACTCGGAGACCTGCGCGATGCATAATTAGCGACGAATAAGTGGAGTGATTCGGATGGATACCTCTCATGTTTTTTTCACTTTTTTTTTCTTTTTCTTTTTATCTTTTTGTGTGTATTTTTTTTATCACTTTGTCTGTTTGTTTTCTTTTTTTCTGATTTCGTTTCGGATTCTCACTTTATTTCCTTCTCTCTCTCTCTCTCTCTCCTTTCTTCCTCCTCTCCTCTTCCTCTTCTTCTTTCCCTCCCTTCCTCCTTTCTTCCTCCTACTTCCTCTTTCCTTCCTCCCTTCCTCCTCTCTTCCTCCTACCTCCTCTTCCTCTCCTCCCTTCCACCTCTCTTCTTCCTCCTCCTCTTTCCTTCCTCCCTTCCTCCTACCTCCTATTCCCCTTCCCCCCTTCCTCTCGTCTCTTCCTCCTCCTCTTCCACCTCCTCTCACCTCTTCTTCTCTCTTCGCAGTCGACCAGGCAGATGGGCTCGAGGGCAAAGTGATTTACGCATCGTAACTCAGGATTCCAAAAGGGGTTTAATCCGCCCCATTGCGATTAGATCCCCTTATACATTTCGCGAGGTCTCTGGGACGCATTGTGTTCTTGCGCTCCCTTCTACCCCTCCCTACCCCCCTCTCTCTCTCTTGTTCTCTCGTTCTTTCTCTCTTTCTCTCTCTCTCTCTCTTGTTCTCTCGTTCTTTCTCTCTTGTTCTCTCGTTCTTTCTCTCCTTCTCTCTCTCTCTCTCTTGTTTTCTCGTTCTTTCCCTCTTTCTCTCTCTCTTGTTCTGGGTCTGTCCCTGTCTCTGTCTCTGTCTGTCTGTCTCTCTCTCTCTCTCTCTCTCTCTCTCTCTCTCTCTCTCTCTCTCTCTCTCTCTCTCTCTCTCTCTCTCTCTCCTTATTACCCCTCCTCCCTCTCTCTCTTCCCCCCCTCTCTCTCTCCCTCCTTCTTATCCCCCCCCTCCCCCCTCTCTCTCTGAGCTTTGTGTTCAGGTCGCAAGGTGTTGCAGTAGTCCCCGTCCTATTCTATTTGTATTATTTTTTTTTTATTTCGTTGTTATTCAGTCTCTCCTTTTCTTTGTCTTATTTATATATCTTCTTATATTGTCTCATATCTTCTTATTTATTCATCCTTTTCATTATCGTCTCTTTCTTCTTCTTCCTCTTCTTCATCTTTTCTTTTTTCTTGTTCTTCTTCTTTTACTTCTTCTTCGTCTTCTTTTGTATTGTTCAAGCCATTCGAACAAGAATTTCGAGAGGAAGATAGATAGATAGATGGATAGAGAGATAGATAGGTAGATAGGGAAAGAGATAGAGAGCTATATTGATGAACATAAATGTAGGTAGATAGATAGATAGATAGATACAGAGAGAGAGAGAGAGAGAGAGAGAGAGAGTGAAATAGAAAGAGAGGAAGAGGGAGAGAAAGAGAGAGAAAGAGAGAGAGAGAGAGAGAGAGAGAGAGAGAGAGAGAGAGAGAGAGAGAGAGAGAGAGAGAGAGAGAGAGAGAGTGTGTGTGAGAGAGAGGGAGAGAGAGAGAGTTACTCCAGGCTCCTTCGTCAGGTGTGTGTGAGATGCTCTTGTTTCTTATGGGGTCGCGAGGGCTGTCTCGGTCTCCCGTTTATCTCTCTTTCTTTTTTTTTCTCTCTCTCTTTCTTTCTCGCTTTTTTTTCTCTTTCTGTCTCTCTCTATTTCTATCTTTCTTTCTTTCTCTCTCTCTCTCTCTCTCTCTCTCTCTCTCTCTCTCTCTCTCTCTCTCTCTCTCTCATCTCTTCTCTGAGATTTCTTTTCAGTTCTCATTTGTTTATTCATTTATTTGCTTGTTATTTTGCTGAATAATGAGGATGTAAACGTCTCTTGGGCGGAAGTCCTTAGATATGTATTGAAATTTATCTCAGATACCTTTTTTATTTATTATTTTTTTTATTTTTCTATTTTTTTATTTTTTTATTTATTATTATTCTTTTTTTTTATTCCTCTTGTATTCCTTCCCATTGGCGAGTGATTTTAGAGACATCTATC
>BOPN01006413.1:61569-64069 GCA_017312705.2 Penaeus japonicus
TTCTTCTTCTTCTTTTTTCTTTCTTTTTTTAATCTCTTCATTTCTGACGATTCTTCATCTCGTGACAATAGTCTTCAGGGTTGTGAGGTCACCGTGGCATTTATCCTTAGTGTTCAAAGAGACAAACCGATTAAGATTAAGACACCGAGCGAGGAAAAAGGATAATGTCCAGCGTCTGCCATTACACACACAGAGACGAGAAGAAAAGAAGGACATTGTGACTAATCTCAGAGAATATTCTTTTTTACGAACACACTCCTCGGCGCTCGGACCTACCTCGTGCTCCCTTGTCTCTGCCTTTCTCTTTTAGTTCTTCGTCTTCGTTTCTTGTCTTCTTCTTCGTCTTCGTTTTTTGTCTTCTTCTTCGTCTTCGTTTTTTGTCTTTTTCTTCGTCTTCGTTTCTTGTCTTCTTCTTCGTCTTCGTTTCTTGTCTTCTTCTTCGTCTTCGTTTCTTCTTCTTCGTCTTCGTTTCTTGTCTTCTTCTTCGTCTTCGTTTCTTGTCTTCTTCTTCGTCTTCGTTTCTTGTCTTCTTCTTCGTCTTCGTTTCTTGTCTTCTTCTTCGTCTTCGTTTCTTGTCTTCTTCTTCGTCTTCGTTTCTTGTCTTCTTCTTCGTCTTCGTTTCTTGTCTTCTTCTTCGTCTTCGTTTCTTGTCTTCTTCTTCGTCTTCGTTTCTTGTCTTCTTCTTCGTCTTCGTTTCTTGTCTTCTTCTTCGTCTTCGTTTCTTGTCTTCTTCTTCGTCTTCGTTTCTTGTCTTCTTCTTCGTCTTCGTTTCTTGTCTTCTTCTTCGTCTTCGTTTCTTGTCTTCTTCTTCGTCTTCGTTTCTTGTCTTCTTCTTCGTCTTCGTTTCTTGTCTTCTTCTTCGTCTTCGTTTCTTGTCTTCTTCTTCGTCTTCGTTTCTTGTCTTCTTCTTCGTCTTCGTTTCTTGTCTTCTTCTTCGTCTTCGTTTCTTGTCTTCTTCTTCGTCTTCGTTTCTTGTCTTCTTCTTCGTCTTCGTTTCTTGTCTTCTTCTTCGTCTTCGTTTCTTGTCTTCTTCTTCGTCTTCGTTTCTTGTCTTCTTCTTCGTCTTCGTTTCTTGTCTTCTTCTTCGTCTTCGTTTCTTGTCTTCTTCTTCGTCTTCGTTTCTTGTCTTCTTCTTCGTCTTCGTTTCTTGTCTTCTTCTTCGTCTTCGTTTCTTGTCTTCTTCTTCGTCTTCGTTTCTTGTCTTCTTCTTCGTCTTCGTTTCTTGTCTTCTTCTTCGTCTTCGTTTCTTGTCTTCTTCTTCGTCTTCGTTTCTTGTCTTCTTCTTCGTCTTCGTTTCTTGTCTTCTTCTTCGTCTTCGTTTCTTGTCTTCTTCTTCGTCTTCGTTTCTTGTCTTCTTCTTCGTCTTCGTTTCTTGTCTTCTTCTTCGTCTTCGTTTCTTGTCTTCTTCTTCGTCTTCGTTTCTTGTCTTCTTCTTCGTCTTCGTTTCTTGTCTTCTTCTTCGTCTTCGTTTCTTGTCTTCTTCTTCGTCTTCGTTTCTTGTCTTCTTCTTCGTCTTCGTTTCTTGTCTTCTTCTTCGTCTTCGTTTCTTGTCTTCTTCTTCGTCTTCGTTTCTTGTCTTCTTCTTCGTCTTCGTTTCTTGTCTTCTTCTTCGTCTTCGTTTCTTGTCTTCTTCTTCGTCTTCGTTTCTTGTCTTCTTCTTCGTCTTCGTTTCTTGTCTTCTTCTTCGTCTTCGTTTCTTGTCTTCTTCTTCGTCTTCGTTTCTTGTCTTCTTCTTCGTCTTCGTTTCTTGTCTTCTTCTTCGTCTTCGTTTCTTGTCTTCTTCTTCGTCTTCGTTTCTTGTCTTCTTCTTCGTCTTCGTTTCTTGTCTTCTTCTTCGTCTTCGTTTCTTGTCTTCTTCTTCGTCTTCGTTTCTTGTCTTCTTCTTCGTCTTCGTTTCTTGTCTTCTTCTTCGTCTTCGTTTCTTGTCTTCTTCTTCGTCTTCGTTTCTTGTCTTCTTCTTCGTCTTCGTTTCTTGTCTTCTTCTTCGTCTTCGTTTCTTGTCTTCTTCTTCGTCTTCGTTTCTTGTCTTCTTCTTCGTCTTCGTTTCTTGTCTTCTTCTTCGTCTTCGTTTCTTGTCTTCTTCTTCGTCTTCGTTTCTTGTCTTCTTCTTCGTCTTCGTTTCTTGTCTTCTTCTTCGTCTTCGTTTCTTGTCTTCTTCTTCGTCTTCGTTTCTTGTCTTCTTCTTCGTCTTCGTTTCTTGTCTTCTTCTTCGTCTTCGTTTCTTGTCTTCTTCTTCGTCTTCGTTTCTTGTCTTCTTCTTCGTCTTCGTTTCTTGTCTTCTTCTTCGTCTTCGTTTCTTGTCTTCTTCTTCGTCTTCGTTTCTTGTCTTCTTCTTCGTCTTCGTTTCTTGTCTTCTTCTTCGTCTTCGTTTCTTGTCTTCTTCTTCGTCTTCGTTTCTTGTCTTCTTCTTCGTCTTCGTTTCTTGTCTTCTTCTTCGTCTTCGTTTCTTGTCTTCTTCTTCGTCTTCGTTTCTTGTCTTCTTCTTCGTCTTCGTTTCTTG
>BOPN01006414.1:5000-11640 GCA_017312705.2 Penaeus japonicus
CAACCAATTTTAATAATTCTTTTTGTTATATAGTACCACGATCATAAAATTAGTCACAGGCCCACGCCCACACCCAATCAAGCACGACTTATGATTTATGAAACTTGAACAAACTGTGGTCTGGGAAGAGAAACTCTTGTCATGTTTTTCTTCTCTCGTGCAGTCTGTTGGAAATGGAATTGTGTGTGTTTTTTTAGGTGGCACTTATCATCGTTTTTATGATTACTGATGATGACGATAACGATGTAAAAAACAATAGCAACAATTGTGATGATGATGGTCAACGCAGTTATAGTTTAAATATATGTATTTGTGTGTATGTGTGTGAATATATATATATATGTGAGAAGATGGTATAATGCAGTAACGCAATATATTTATATATATAAGTATATACATGTATATATTTAGATAAGTATATATATGAACATATATATATATATATATATATATATATACATATATATATATTTGTTTCATATAAATATATATATATATATATATGTATATATATATCTTTTTTTTTGTTTCATATAAATATATGTATATATGTATATATATATATACATATATATATATATGCATATATATATATATATATATATATATATATATATATATATATATATATACATATACACATATCTCTCTCTCTCTCTCTCTCTCTCTCTCTCTCTCTCTCTCTCTCTCTCTCTCTCTCCCTCTCCCTCTCTCTCTCTCTCTCTTTGTGTGTGTGTGTGTGTGTGTTTGTGTGTGGGTGTGTGTGTGTGTGTGTGTGTGTGTGTGTGTGTGTGTATGTGTGTGTGTGTGTGTGCGTGTGTGTGTGTGTGTGTGTGTGTATGTATATGTGTATGTGTGTGTGTGTAAGGATGGATGGATGTATATACATATATTCTAGTTGCATAAATGATAGTGTTGATAAAATAAGCATTACTACTAATACTATTCATATTAGTAATGATAATGGACCAAACGCTTTTCTTTTCCTCGTGTAGGCGACTTAAGAAGGATACTAAAATAACCACAATAAAGCGTGAGATTTATAAAGCTCCAGAACACTCGTCCTTAATCCTAAATCCGATGCCATCACAACAGTACATTCATTTCACAATAAGACAAAACAATCTCATCAATGCTGACAGTCGTATCGAGAAAGCGACATTAACTTCTGATAGAAAAACAGAAGATTCCGAATCTGACATAATAAAGCGAAATGCATGTCATTGTCTGATGTCATCGGCGCCGAAGGCCTCTGGTGACGTCAGGGGGGGTCCGAATTGCTGCAGTAAAGTATCTGGATGTTGGCTCTGTGGGGAAGGTCATCTTGCGATTCGGACGCAGCCTAAGGGCCCAGTGGTACTTCATCTTTGGCTTTCGAACTTAAAGGTTACATAATACTAGTTCTAAGGAATGATGTTTGCGGCATTTGTGTCTCTTCAGTTGTTTGATTAAGAAATAATGAATACCGATCAATTGAAGGCGCACTCTTGGTCCTTCTTGCTAGATGCTTTGCGATTCATTTCTCTCTCTTTCTGCAAGATGGGCATTAAAAATGAATGGCAAGACAGCTCTGCTCGAGGGCGAACGTGCTTCACGTACACTTGTCTGGACTAGGTGCCCGCGCGGCAGGTAAAAGCCGCTCGCTTTTTAAGGCGTGGGATTCCGCCTTGGTAGTTTCTTACATTTGTTTATACAGAAAGTTTATGACACTGATTCTTTGACATCATCGACTTCCTCCTGTCGACATTTATGCGTGTACGATGGATTCTATTTCCTCTTACATGTCTTTTTTGACTCGTTCTCCTACTCCCTCCTCCTCCTCCTCCTCCTCTCATTCATCTATCCCGCCAGCCTGTAAGGAATGCGGTGCTGCTTCTTCCACGGCGTCGTATCTCTATTCTCTCTTTCAAAATCTCTTCACCGCTGACTGACGTATTCGCTGAACGTTCTCTGTTCTTGTCATCATCTCTCAGGTGACGCCCTCTTCGCCGTCAGCAGCACCCGTTCCCGGCTGTCAGCGCCTCCTACTCCTCGCCATCAGCATGACGTCGGCGGGTGGGCATCTCCGAAAGGGCGATAGACCGGAGAGACCTCGACCTGCAATGCGCCAGAACTGACTCAAAGTTCAACGAAGTGTCTTTGCTGTGGGAGGACTTTGGTGATAATCGTGGCGGTAAGAGCTTTTAACTCGAGATACCACATGAATAGGAAGCTTTTTAATATACAGATGTGTGTGAGGGAAATGTGAACTTTAGAAGGAATATGAAATAAAATAGAAGACAGGAGATTGATTCCTATAAAAAAAAAGATATCTCGACAGAAAGAGAACCAACCAGTCGAAGTACGAAAGGAGTCAATGCTCACCGCTCGAAGAGAGAGGGATCGGTGTAGATGGGCTCGGAGGGGTCGGGGTACCTGGACGAGGTGGCTGCCCCGTCCTCACCCTGCGGAGCCGTGGCAGTGGCTTCGTTGGCGGGGAAGTAGCTGTGGAGGGAAAAGGGAGGCTCAGCAAAATCGTCATTGGACCCGCGAGAGGGAGACAGAAACGGGGGACAGCCTTGAAGAGAACCACCCAGGTGCAAACACCCATTCCAGAGACTAAGGATGTGTAGAGTAAGCTCCTTTTTATGCGGCCTTTAGCCACACTTTTTTTTTTTTTTTTAAGGATGTAATCTAAACATGCTCGCATGGCTGTTGAATTAACGTAATAATAACTAAAAGCGTGCTTTCTCAATAACACATTGGGAGAGAAGAGATGCGGACCAAGGGATCTGCTAAGAACATGAGAAGGGTATGGGCGTGAAGGTGAAAGGAATCCGAATCAGTCCTATTGCCATTGTCATATGCACCAAAATTCATCAGTGTCACCGTAATAGAGAATCCCAGCTTTGCTAGTTTTTGTATGTTATTTTATTCTAGTTTATTTTGTTTCATATTCTAATTTGAATGCAGGAATCGTGCAGAGACATGTGAAAGCAACACATGCACACTTGTTACAGGTCAATGAAAGTGACAGAAGCCAAAAAAAATAAAATTGTTACCTGACGATAGTAGAAAACGTGTGAATAAAAAGGAGCAGCTGCATACAAACGGGGAGGTTTAAAGAAGAAAGAAAATGGAGGAAATGGAGCACAGAGGGGTCTCCACATTAGCGATTGTGATAGACTGGAAAATCCTCGATAAGGTGGGAATCGCTAATCTGGGAACTCTAAATGGGGAAAAGAACAAACTACTGTAGGATACGGAAACATGGAATAACAAGAGACGCAGCCGACGAGACTGACAGAATCAACGATGAAAGTGGAAAATAATGAAGAAAAGGAGACAAAGAAAAAGAAAGAAAAGGTACGAGGAATGGAAGTAGGCAGCCATGACGAAGGAAGTACTGGGTACATGCAAGCTTACACCTGCCTGGCGGGCTGCGTGAGGGTGCGGGCGTGGCTGCCGGGGAAGCCGAACTTGCTCTTCTGTTGAGGCTGGTTGTGGTAGGGATTCCCCGCGTCGGCAGCGGCGTTCTTGCTGTCCAGCTGGCGGTGCTTCCTGGGGGGAGGGGAGGGGAGGGCTCTCAAAGGCTAATACTTGGGCTAGGTTGTGTATTCCCCTTCAGTCTATGTAGCCCTGATTCTTATATTTTGTGAATAGCAACAGATCTCAATCCCCCAAAAAGGAAGATTTTTGTTTTTAATTTCATGTTGTGAAAGCCTTCGTACTGGAGTGTGAACCTCTGGTAACGGACAGAGTCTCATATCTTATACTCATTATACTCTGATAAAAAAAAAAAAAAAAAAAAAAAAAAACACTACAATTACTGTGTAAAAATATTTCTCATTTGGGATAAGCCACCAATGCTTCCAGATCCTCACAACGCCTCTGGTATATGTATGTGAGTGTGAGTGTGAGTGAGTGTGTGTGTGTGAGTGTGAGTGTGAGTGTGAGTATGAGTGTGAGTGTGAGTGTGTGCGTGCGTGTGAGTGTGAGTGTGAGTGTGAGTATGAGTGTGAGTGTGTGGGTGCGTGTGTGTGTGTGTGTGAGTGTGAGTGTGTGTGTGCGTGCGTGTGTGTGTGTGTGTGAGTGTGAGTGTGAGTGTGAGTGTGTGTGTGTGTGTGTGTGTGCGCGCAAGTTCAAAATAACCCCCTGCGAAGGAGAACAGAGACAGGCAAGGAGGCCCACCTGACGCAGTAGACGATGGCGAGCAGAGAAGCGACGAGGGAGGTGATGGTGATGATGAGACCCGCCACGAGGCTGTAGTACTCGGACGACGCCAGACACACCTCGTCCAGCAGAGACAGAGGCACCGAGTCGTCGATCTCGTCGCGAGAGAGGTACACCTGGAAAAGACGTGTACGTTAAAAGAAAAAGAAAAAAAAAAAAAATGTACATATCAGGAAAAAAAGTTAATTCATTCATATGAGACCGAGGATTTTGATTGATTAGACATCATTCCACGGGAACCCAAGCTGACCTCGTAGATGCCATGGACCTGCTCCTCCTCGTCGGGGTCCTCCTCGTCCTCCACGCCATCGGTCAGGGCCAGCGCCGAGGGATCGTCGCCGGCGTCTCGACGTCTTCGACCGTAGGACTCCGTCTCCTCGCGACCGTTGCCGAGGGTGCAGCGAGCCTGGAAGGATGCCAGTGTCAGTATTGGGACGTCTAGAGAGAGAAGGATGTGTGTGTGTGTGTGTGTGTGTGTGTGTGTGTGTGTGTGTGTGTGTGTGTGTGTGTGTGTGTGTGTGTGTGTTAGTGTTAGTATTGGAATGTCTAGAAAGAGAGGGAGAGATAGGATGTATGTGTGTTTGAGTTTGTGTGTTTGAGTGTGTCTGCGTGTGTATGTGCATATTTGTGTGTGTCTATGTATTTGTGTATATTTATGTGTACGTATATTTATTACTGAAATGAATGTATGTTATTGTTATGGATCCTGGCACGTGCTGCACAATTCAAACTGCCTTAAACATATATTTGATAAGCTATTTGTTTCGCCTCCGTGAATCTTGTTGGCTGAGCCTGCCACACTAGTGAAGATAAATAACCGTGTCCGAAGAGGTAATTGAGCAAATATTTCATTCTTCGAACTTTGAACATAATGGAAGATTGAATTGCATTTGCTCTCTTATGTAACTGTCAAGCACACGTTACTGTAATGATGATGATTATGGCTATTGTGAAAGCTATATCAATAACAAACGCATCAATTGTAGTAGTGAAAACAGAATGGCAACGACTAGATAATAATAATAATGATAATGATGATAATAATGATGATAACAATAACAACAACGATAACAATAACAATAATGATAACACCAGCAATAGACACACACACACACACACGCACACACACAACCACCCGAAGAGAGACATTCTTACCGGCACACATCCCCCGCGGCAGTTCCTGACGGTGGCTTCGAAGATCAAGAAATTTGACTCCGGGATCTTGAAGGCGTTGAACCTCGCCTCAAGACCATCACCATCTCGCGCCTTGCCCAGGGACGGGAACACATAGTTGTCGATGGGGCAACTGTGGATGAGGAAGCATAATATAATAAAAAAGTAATCATGGTAATAAGTACAGACGTACCATCGACTCTCCAAAGCTCATGGTTGCAGGACCATACTGAGGTATCCCACAGTAATCATTCTATAACTTAGATGATTTTCATTCAGTGAAACTCCTCTGATCCCCTAATTCTACGCCTCCCTTGTCACTTATTCAATGAAGATCCACCAACCTATGCAATGTCAATCGAGGTTCTCGTTATGCTGGAAAAGGACTTTCCAGGAAGTTTCCGAGTGGGGATGTTGACTACGGAAAATAAAGTTATTTGGGATGCTATTCATCCTTTTGAATGGTCTACTTTAAAGGTAAGGAAATTGCTATTTTTCTATTTACTTTTCATAGATATTCAAATGTGTTTTTTTTCGAATATTTCCAATGCTTCTTCCTGAGGATTTCCTCAACCATTTACTGTGGATTGCCGGGTACGAAGTAAAATATCCGTAGAACTTGACCCTGTAAACCACAGGGGAAAAAATACACGTAACTATGTCTTATTCAGTGCATCGCTCTAAAGAGAGGCTGAATCAAAATCCAATTCCTATTTTATGTAATGAAATAGGGTTACAATATATAACACTGGCTGCTATCCATACTTTTTCCACGAATGAAATTGTTACGAGAATAAACTAACAGCAATTCATCAAACAAAACTGAAGGAGACATTTAATTTCTCTATTTTTCTGATCTATGCCTCCACATTATCTATATTCCGTTTTGAAAATTAACGTCGCGAATTCATATTAACATATAGTTCTTCGTGTCTCAGTTTTTTTTCCTCTTTCATTCGTCTTTTAGAGAGAGAATCTGATATCAGAGTAACAGATCTATTTCCAAACCACGAAGGCTATTCGCATTTATCGAAAATAGTTCTTGCTAATTATATTGTCAGACATCTTTGTCAAATGTTCGCTCGTAATTGCGCTCGGATCAAAAGAGGTGCCGGTTTATCAGTTGCCGGAAATTCGAGTTTATGCTCGTAATAACGTTCGGATCGAAAGAGGTGCTGGTTTATCAGTTGCCGGAAAATCGAGTTTGTACCTCCACTAGTTGTAACAATAGTAATTGTATTAGGGATACTAATAG
>BOPN01006414.1:20472-30472 GCA_017312705.2 Penaeus japonicus
TTTATCTACGAGTGATAGAAAGACAGGAAATGGTTTTAGTCGTAATCACAGTCATCGCTTTTTACAATCGCGGATAGTAATCGGGAGATGCAATGGTTGTTGTTAACTGACAGAAATTGCTACTCACATCCACGCCCATCGTTGTATCTCGTTTTATTCTCGTCATTTATCGATCTTGCTGAATAAACCGGGAAGATTATACAGCCCGTAAGAATCGTTGCTGAAATGTTCACTGTCTTTTGCATTATTTATGCTTTTGTTGTTGGTGTTATCAATATTATTGGTTATGTTGTTATTAGTAGCAACTTTGTTATTGTTATAAGTCGTAATGTTATTAATATTAGTGTTATCATTATTATTATCATTATTACTATTATTGTTATCATTATTATTGTTGTTGTATTTATTAATGTTTAATATGACTGTTGATTACGATTATTTCAATATCATCACTATTATTCTGATTACTATCGTTGTTATCATTTTCATCACTATCATTATTAGTCATCATGATCATTATTATTGTTGCTATTACTGTCTTAATTACGCTTCATGAATTATGACAATCATATAAATGCATGGTTATGGCCTTGTGATTTAATTATATCAATTTTGATAATTTAATATGATAATTAATATGTCATGTCATTTCCCTAACCATCATGATGCTGAAGGTGGTAATAATGATATGAAGAAAAGTTTACCTTCATGGTGAAGATGATAATGAAAAAGATGAGAACAATAATGATAATAATGATGACAATGATGATCACAGGAATGGTAGTAGCATAATGAAAAAAAATGAGAACACAATGATCGTCATAACTATGATCATAACCATGATAAAAGTAATGATAATAATTAAAACCATTACCATTACCACCAATCCACCAAGAATAATAACAAGAACGGCAAGCAAAACTAACGGACAGAAACAGCAACAAGTAATCCAATTGACCAAACGAAGAGCGCTTGTCTTCTGCACGTGACAAAGGTATGCATTGAAATTGCTACGGATTCGGTTTATTCGCGTGTCTGAGAGACTTTTTTGCCCTTGCCTGGGTAGAAAAGGAGAATGAGGATAAAACTGGGGAGGTGAGAGAAGAAGATAACCAATTGAAAAGAAGGGGAAGACAAAAACGGTTTTTTCTTTTATGGAATCGTGTTTTAATTAAGACTGTCTGCAAATTCGCGTGGACATTATAAAAATGATACGGTAGGTTGGCATATATTCTCTTTAGTGTAAGAATTTGATGACTTACGATAATGAGGATGATATATAACGGATTTTAACTTTATTTAAGAAGGTTTATGACTATAGAGAACAAGGTTTCAAATAGGTGATGAGCCCATAGCAACGCGTCATGACCTTCTAAATGGGGATGACGTCACGGTCTGACTTTCGCAGCATGTTTAGTCTTTCTTATGTAGAGTGTACAAACACTTACACACATACATACACGCACACACACACACACACACACACACACATATACATACACATGTACACACAAGCACGCGCACACACACACGCACACAATAAGAGAGGGATGGAAAAAATAGAATCATGCCAAAGGGAAAAAATCATGAAAATAGACATGTAGGTAGACAAAGTAGCAACTTCGCAAACCCTAAATAATTAATTTCACAAGTTCTTATCAGTAAACCCTAGGGAATTAGACCCATCGTTTCACCAAAGACCCCTTAACTGGTGTGAACGAAGCCCATCTGTTCAATCCTTTTCACATTCTTCTACTATGGATGAGACATGAGACTTCCACCCTTATTGCTATAGATATTTAAGAAAGGTCTCAATACTCACGATGTGATTAGATCTCTATATCGATTGATAGACAGATGATCAACTCTTCAGACGACCTTTAAGATCAACCAGTTGCGCCGGGTAGAGGAGAGCTTCGTGCCGTTCGTGAAAATGGCTGGATTGGTTGTGTCAAGGTTATTTGCTTATATATCTTTTCACACTTATATAAGTTAATAGATGTTCTATAACTATCATTTATTCATGTGTGGCTTCATTCATCGGCCTGCTTATCACATCCTTGTTCCCCCTTTTTTCTTTACTTGCCATTATAATCATTCCAATGATGTGTTTAATCTAAAGAGTAATTGGAATTAAGTGCCCAGGAACTCATGCCGTGTGCGTCCATTTCCTTGGTGTATATTGCAATAAACGCTCCACTTGGTTCGTTGCTCGCCTGTTTGTTTTCAGAACCCTTTCCGTTACGTGCAAGGAGGCCGAAGGAAAGCTAGGCGCGAGCGAATTGGCAAATCTCTGTATCTGATATTGTGTATTTCGTCACCAACCTTTTCACTCTGGGAATGTATACAATAGGACGATTGAACAAGCCACCCATGGATGGCAGTATACATGGACCCTTTGATTAACTGCCAATGACGGTTCGACTCAGGCCGAAACTATGCGGGTGTTATTGCTTTGTCTTTGAGCATTGGATTTCTTTGTGGTCTGCGGAGGTTATTTCAGTAAATGGTTTCCATGCCATAGAACTAGAAGGGAATATTCTGAATTCACTGATGCGTGTCAAACATTCCCTCTCGCTCAATAGGTAAGGAACGCTCCTTTGTCCTTTCTCAATTTCTTTGTTACTGAATGACAATCCATTCATTTTATATAGTAGTGATGTATGATATAGAGCAGTATAAAAATATACATCCTCAGAAATTGAAATTCCTTGTAGTAACTCCCTTATTAAATAGATTTAGGCTCTTGGTTGTAGGATCTCCGGGTGTCTGATTATGCTGGTATGTACACCTTCAGCCATGTGAGGAGATTAGCACGAGGCACGTCATCCACGCTTAATACCCTTCATCCTAATCTTACCACGAACATCTGTTTTTTTCTCTCTTTTGCCCTGGATATCACTTCGTGACGCAATATAACACACCTGTTTCAAGTCATTTTTTGGGGAAAGTAATCAGGTACAATGCATATGGGATCATTGTCAGCGATAGCATTAATCCCAAGTGTTCACACTACTCATAAAACACTTGTGCCACCTTTAGCAAGTGCAGCTCTCCCCCGACATTACTGATCGCCGAAATTCGTTTGATTAAACCCTGCCACTGAGAATGCTACCAATGCAGCGATATAGTTGTATGGCTGTTTGCATGGTTGCTTTATACTCTTACACGCTCTCACACGCACAAGCAGTAACCATATCATATATGCAAGAAGTTTCTCTCTCTCTCTCTCTCTTGAATACACGGACACACACACAATAATAAACCCACTGACACACTTTTTCAGCCTATTTTACAATGCAAGGATGTGCTGTTAAATGAAATGCATTTCGTCGTAATTAATAACCAAATAACCGTTATCCTTTGTTTAATCATGATAACAGTGATAAAACACATAAGTGAATATTTCTTACAACTGCATTTTCAGTGAAAATAAGGGAATACACGAATTTCGGGATAGCAACCAACCTCAGTCATATGGCGACGTCCACGATATATCAGTTAATCAGTAAAGAACGCTCCGACGCCCTTCTTTTGTTTGCTTGCCCTCCGTGTCCTAAGGTTTCAAGCGCATGCACTGAATCACAGACTTAGTGAGCTGTCTGTCCAGTTAAGGTTGTTGAAACCATTATTGACTAGACTTTTCTCGAGTCCTCCATTAATCTTGACTGATCAATACTGCTCGAGGTGCCGTGTTTAAAGTTCCTTTTACTTTGTCAGTTTTTTTAGGTCTTTTGATGATTGTTGTGGAAGGATAACCTTTATTGTGTTGTTATGTGAGTGTTATTGTAGATGGCGGTTTTAAGTACAGGTGAAAATTCTTGTTATCATCTTTATTATTGTGAATTTTTTCCTTTTTTCTTTAAGGCCACTGCCAATATGTATAATTATGTTGCTCATATCAAATGGTTTTGTTAAGGTGATAATCATAGATTGCATTTGCGATGAAGTGATACACACGTGGTACATATATATGTATACTGTATGCATCCTTTCGTCCGTTTTTGTTTTCGTTTTTTTTCTCTCTCTCCATTTTATGCCGCGCGTCAAACCTATTCCTCCCTCAAGCCAATACACAAATACGCTAGGCGGAACCTGACCCCTGCACTAGGCGATGCATCCTGCCCTCTGTCCTACCCTTATTCCCTGTGGCTGGGCTGGGGCAAAAGGGTAGGGAGGCGGGTATGATCCCTGCCTGCCTATTTCCTCTGGTGTTAATTTGCTTTGACGGCTTTGGCCTCGATTCTCAGGCAATAGGGTCACGGCCAAGCTCTCCAATCAAGTGATCAGGCCTATTGCGTCTTCAGAGGATGCTGTGGCGTTTTGTTTATAGACACTCTTTACTTATTCCTTTCGCTCTAGATGTTGGTTATCTCGTGTGTGTTACTTTTCTTTGTTCTTTGTTTGCGGAATGAGTCCATATCCATCGTACGTTCTTTGTTCTAGCTTATCGTGATATTCACGTGGCATGCAATCATAAATGTGTATACGTAAAGGATGTTAAAGCCGAAAAGTATAATTCAAACGCGAAGCAGGTATTACCATAGATAATAAATATAAATAAATGTTTAAAAAAAGGCATAAAAAAACGAATGATAAACAAATACTTAGGACATTCGCGTGACCTTTCCTTCTTTCTTAATGCTTTTGCGTGAGATTGAAGTGTAGCTTCTTCTGTATCTTCCACCTTTGTTCATGCGACACCGCGTGACGTCATTTAAGCTGACGCGAGGATACTCAAGTCATTCGTATTCTATTCATAATAACGTGTCCAGCCACGTGCATACTCACTTTGATTATATGTGCAGCCTATAGGGTATTCGTATAAATAAGTTTATATAAAATCACTCACGTGAACACAAAGTGCACATAATTATATAAACAAACTCACACACTCAATCCAAACAAAACAACGCTAAGACGTGTAAAGACACATTACCTGCACATTAACACTCACATGTAAACAGACACACTCAGTCACACATGCACCCCCACCCCTTCCCCACCCCCCAAGCCCGGCCAAGAGCCACGTGCACTAAAGGATTACAATCAGCTGACGTTTCCTAGTTGAGACGATACTTAGACACGTTCGTCCTGACTCCTTCTTCGTCCCTTGTCTCTCTCCTTTGTTTCCTCTATTCTTCCATTTCTCCGCTCCCTTTCTCTCCTATTCCTATCATGTGTCTCTACTTTACTTCGGCATTTCTCTCTCTTCTCGATTCCATTCCAGTCTTCCGTCCTCCCTTCTCCCTCTATCTCTACTCCACTCTATCCCTCATTCTCTCGCTCTTTCTCTCTTCCCTCTCCCTCCCCCTCCTCGTTCTTCTTCCTTCACCGAATACCTTCCTTCACTGCTTTCATTTCCTCGTATACTCGTATGCTTATATGCTATCCCCCATTACACCATTGTATCCCTTGACATCAATTTCCATCGCTCAATACCACTTCCAACCTCTCGTCTTTTTCTATCCCTCTACGCCTTTTTCTATCACCACTCATTGAACATCACTTGCTATCCCCTTTCCTAACTACACTCTCTTCCTCCGACACAGAATACTTCTATTCATGAATACTTCTGTCTATCTACGATCACTACTTTCTCTACCTGAATAGATCTTTCTATTCCCTAATTGCTACTTTCTGTCCCTGAACAGAATTCTCTATCCTTGAACAGAACTTTTCTTTATCCCTGAGCATAATTTTATATCCCAGAACAGAACTTTCTATCCCTGAGCATAATTTTATATCCCAGAACAGAACTTTCTATCCCTGAGCATAATTTTATATCCCAGAACAGAACTTTCTATCCCTGATCGCCAGTTTCTATCCATTCTGACGCCGGATTGAGACCAGACAATACATCCACACAGCCCTGAATGCAGACGTACTTCCCACAGCGTCACTCTGCGACCGCTCGCCTTCCCTTCACCCACACTATCACCACCACACCCACCATACTTCGGGGAGCAGTTATTAAAAGGGTTCGGTGAATTCCAAGTCGATCCTTCAATTGATTAGATAGTAATTAGTCGGTTAATCTATCGCATCGTCGAAATATTTATCGATTTAAATCCCCTTACCCTTCTGTCATCTTGTCCCTCCCCCTCGCCTATAATGTCTCATCTCCCTTGCCCGTATTCCCTTTTCACTCACCCATTCCACCCACTCAACCCATTTTTCAATTACTTACATCTGCCCACGACATTATCAACTCTCCTCGCCGCGTGCGACTTGTTTTTTCTACTTCCTCTTATCTTTCAATCCCGTGACACGTTTAGCTTTCTGCCACCTCACCTTCTTACTACACCTTCTCTTTCACGGCACACGCATTGCCAGAGCCTATTTAGTCCTCACCATTCATTGTTAATATCCTTAATGTTTATACCCCCCCCCCCCCGTCCGCCCACTTCAGCAGACAAAAGAAGAAGAAAAAAATATACATGAATGCTCTTAGGATCTGCTCTTTGTATCTTTGTGTCCCGTGTCTACCGCTTCCGTGTTGCAATATGCGAGATGAATTTCTTTTGATAATCGCTGCCACATGTAGCTTTTTTAAATGTCTTTGTTCGCCATATAATGTTGATAGACAATCCCACATTAGTCCCCCCAAATCCATTATAATACAATAATCGTTATTAGCCCCCACTGCTCTGAACCACAAACTTGTCCTGAAACTACAAACTTATATCTTGCTAACCAGGGAAGATATCAAATGAATATTAGACTAGAACAATCCAAATTCTCACTTTTGACTTGTTCGTAGTTCCTTATTCAAATGCAGAGCTTGTGCTTCTTCTCTCGCCAGCGTGTTCTTACCACGTGACAATTATTATGCATCCAGGAAAGAGACTTTCTGATGCCTTCACCTAATATAGTCTTCGAATCCCGTGTAAGGATTCGGTGTCCAAGGAAGGGAAAAGGATTACGAAAGAGAGAGAGATCACGTGACGGGAAAACGAGTGAGGGGAAACATGCAAAGGAATGAGGGAAGATGTGAGAACGAGGATAACCTATAAACAAATGAGTGATTACGGGTGATTCGTTGACGAGGGAGATATTCCGAAAAGGGGGAGGGATACGAAAGGAAGTAGCCAAGAGAAAAAAACAAACAAGTATAGGGAACACGTGAGAAAGTAAGAAGAGGGAAAATAAAGGAAGACGTGAGAACCAGCAAACAAGAAAATGAAGACAAAAACGAAGAAAAAGAAAAATCATAACGTGAGAATGAGATATGATGAAATGATACGAATCCACTTGTGAAAATGTGATAGGATTAACTATAAAGCAGAGAAACCTAGACGAAACAGATATTGCGTCGTGGGAGTTACTCGATGCGGCGCGGCGGTCGGGTGAGCGGGAAAGACCGACCGCAAATGTGCTTGATCTTGAAAAATAATAATGATAATAATGATAATCATTGCCTACATGTTCTTTTCTATTTATTTGTTTTGAAAGAATAAGATTGTCTTTTTGTTTATTGTGGTGTAAATGTCAATATGTACGCATTAGTTATCTGTTGTATGTGTTGTTTGATTGTATCATTGTGTGATATACTTGCGCGCGCGCGTGTGTGTATGTGTCTTTTTAAATGCATGCGCGTCAATGTGTCAAAGTACACGCACCCCCTTCCCTCCTCCCCCTCTCCTTACACACACAGAAGCACGCGTCTCCAATGACCTAACTTGTTGTGCCGAAGTGGTGCAGTGCCCCTACATCACCCCGACCTCGTTGCAACAAACCAAAACACACGTGACTTGTGTTCTCTATGTTGCAGTGGCACATCGAATGGGCTTTTTGAATCTGTCCACTCACATCCATTAATAAATTACTTGTAATCTCATCTTTATAGCATCCCTTAGAGGAAGAAATGTTCGTGAAAGGGGGGTTCAAGATTACATGCGCACCGGATGTTCCTAAGATTTTTTTTTTCCACAGGGAATTTAGCTCTCCCATTTTCTGCTCTGTATGGCAATCTGTAGTATACGATGATCATTAAACGAAGATTAAAATAACTTTCAAAAATCATATAAGATCAATAACCGCGATGTGATATAACAAGTACGAGGACCAGGGAGGATCTCGACTTAGCTATCGAAACGGAAATAGATAATCTCTGTTTCTCAGAAGGAAAACTAGACATTCGGAGACTAACTCACGGCGAAGCAACGGCTGCGGGATATGTGCGAGCGAACGAGAGGTAAAAGGAAAGGAACAAAGACGTATGGTTGAAAGGCCGAAGAACTTTTGGCAACGAGCCACGAAAAGGATTTGAAGCAAGAGAATCATATGCTGAGAGGTTAAAGGGGATAGAGGTTAGAATCGGAGAGAATTAGAATTGATAAAAGGAGAAAAGGGATGAAGTGGAGAAGAAGAAGAAATGTCGATTCAAAATGTCTGAACAGAAGCACGTTAATGAAACACCTTTGTGGCAGGTGATTTATAGATATGAATGTGTCAAGGGGAACATGAATGAGAAAATATGCAATCGATTGAAGCAAAGAAAGGTGGATAGACACAAAGGAAGCAAAAAATAAGAAATATGTACATACAAATATTGCATCAAAGAGGGGGGGGGGGAGAAACGAGACAGAGAGACACATATATCAAAACAAAGACACTTTCTGAATTAATAAACTTGCAATGTGCTGCAACTGAACACCCCTCCCCCCACCCCATCCTCCTTCCCCCAAATGTCAAGCACGTCAGATAGCACTGACATCGCTCAGAGGAACTGCGTCCCGGAAGTGAAGAAGAGCTATTCCTTGAACCCGGAAAAGCTAAGAGGAGGCGGAATGGAGTCCAAGGGGCCTTTGGCTAAAATAAACTGCGGAACTGGAAGATCCGCGAATCTCTTCGTTTTTTTCTTTTTCTTTTTCAGATGTAAACAATGCTATTCTTTATTTCCCGTCTTAGAAAAAATGTCCGTTATTTCTTCCGTTTCTTTTCGTTTTCTTTGTTTTCATCTTCGTTTATTTATTTCTTTTTTTGAAATGGTGGATCTACGTCGTATGTTTGTTTCCTTCTGTCTCTTAAGCTCCCCTTTATATATTTCGAACTTTTCTCTGTCTTTCATTTTGAATTCGTATCCATTCTTTCTCTCTCCCTGTTTCTACTTCTTCCTCCCTCCCTCTGTCTTCATCTTACCTCTTTCCTTACTATTCTGTTTTCTCTCTCTCTGTATTCTTCCTCTTCTACTTCCTCTTTCCCTTCTTCATCCTCCTTGCTTTTCTTCTTTATCATCTTCTCCTCCTCCTCCTCCTCCTCCTATCCCCCTTCTTCTTTCCCCCTATCCCCTCCACCCTCCTATTTCAATCACCATACTATCATCCTCCCCCTCCTCATCTTCCTCCCCCTTCTCCTCCTCCACGACCTCCCCCTCCTCTTCCTTCCTTCCCATCTCTCTTGAACCTCGACTCATGACTGTCTCCCCCTTCGTCCTCCTAAAACACCATGAGTGAAAAAGGCGAAAGGTTGGCCCGACGCCTTCATGTCTCCCGTCGGCTTTGGGATCAATATTGTGGGCGAAGCTGTGGGTTGAAAAGAGGTGTGGCTGACGCGGCATTATTCATAAGGGTGACACATGCTTTAAGGCAATGCGAAGGGGAAGGGGAGAGATAGTCAGCAACGCGAATAAAACGGAACAGATAAAACATTTTAGTAGTGAAAATGATAAGAACATTTAATTCAACTAAACGAGAGATATATAGCAAAGAGAGGTAGAGATAAAAGGAAGAAAGGACAAGAAAGAATATACGTAAAACACGAAGAACAGCGACATTATTGGAATAGAAAACAAATGAAGGATAACAAGATGGAGACGAAATGAAGATTAAAAAATCCAAACCACCACCAAAACTGTCAGCTTTAGGTAAAAAAAACTGATTGAAGGTGAGAGTATCATAGTCCGCTTGGCGAAGGGCATGAAGCTTGGCACTGACTCTCACTCGGAGGTTGTCGGGGTCGCAGGTGGCACCGGAAGGAAGGCCTACAGGTGGTGCAT
>BOPN01006414.1:37972-50472 GCA_017312705.2 Penaeus japonicus
AGTAGTCAGTCCAGCAGATGGAACTGTGCTCTCGTTTGGCACAGTAGATTGTGGATCCCTTGACCAGATAAAGGTAAGATTGTGTGCTTATTATTGCCACTCATTTTAATAATTCGTCTATTCATGATTTTCATTTAGGTACTTTTTATTTGCTTGTATGTCAACTATATAATAAAGGTTGGGCCTAAACTTTATGGTCTTAAACTTATCGCAAACATTGAAAATTTGCTAATGCACATCTTGAATATTGTAATAGTATCAAACTAGACTTTGGTACTGGCATCGATCCCAAGACCATTTTACATTATTAAATCATAAAAATAGCTTAGCTTGTCACTATTTACAAAAAGAACACAAAATGCCTCAAGGCTACTTTAGAAATAATGAAAATGCAGACATCAGTATACTAGAATTTATTTCAAGCTTTTGAAATTGTCATTAATTACTCTACACATTCTGTATTTGTAGGCCACATATCTTTTACTTCTCTTTATTATTATCTGTTATTTAATAGTATTCATAAGCTATTTCAATGTTTTAATTTTCACTGTATTTTCAATTTCTCACATTTGCATCTTTAGAATTGGTACCATTATCATTAAATTGAGAAAACTTAAGCAAATGAAAGTTAACACCTTATGGACAGGCCTATGTAACTGAAGTGGGGCTGCCATTCAGAAGGATTTGCCCCTTAACTGTTTGTTCTGCCTAACTCTTGCTCTTTTATGTATGAAGAGTACTGAAAATCTTTGCCACTTTTTTGCATATAAGCATGTTTTGAGACTTGTAGCGGATACTGGTATAGCTATGACAATGTTTAGAACTAAATACCTCAGTGTAACATCACTATCAGGAATTTATGTAAAATGTATGGAGTAACATTTTCTTAACTGTAATAAAGAAAAGAAAAGCTATTTACAAATGTATACACTGCTCATTCTCACATCGAATACCACTCCGCAAAACAACCAAACTGTCAGTGGCAGCTTACATACTTTGCATATGGTCAGAAACACTCATGGCATCAGTGTGTTGCCAGCCGTCCACAAGGCGTTAAGAGCCAACTCTGCACACATAGTTCAGTCAATTAAATCGTGTTTGTTTGTTGTTGTTGTTGATTTTTTTTTTTTTTTTTTTTTTGGGGGGGGTGGGGTCTTCTAATTCATTCATTGTTAGAGAAATGAGATTTTGATTGAGATGAAAAATTGATAAAGAAAAAATCATGTTTCATATTTTGTCATTACAACATGAACTCATACCATCACTCATATTTAAGTCAAACACAAATTACAAGCATGCTACTAATAACTGCTATACTATACTAATAACTTATTTTATTTCCAGGGAGTGACATACCCATTGCGGAAGTTCCTTGGACCCAATTGTTGGACCAAAGGAGGACCAATGATAGTAGATAGTAAAGCTGATGATGGTTGCTTCCACCGGTCGTGCTTGAATGACAGCAACAACATGCTTTACCACTGTGTCATCTATTTAGCCCCCGGAGATTATCACCGCTTCCACTCCTCAGCCGACTGGCAGGTGCACTTTCGTCGACACTTCCCTGGAGAACTGCTTAGTGTTAATCCATCAATTGCTGCTTGGGTGAGGGATCTCTTCATCCTAAATGAAAGGGTAGCCTACATGGGACGTTGGAAACATGGCTTCTTCTCTATGACAGCTGTTGGCGCCACCAATGTTGGATCAGTTAAGGTTTATTTTGACGACGACCTAAAAACAAACCTAAATAAATGGCAAAAGGATAACTTCTCAGACAAGCATTTCAAAGGAAAATCAGTAGAATTAAATCGAGGGAGTAATTTTGGGGAATTCAATTTAGGTTCGACTATTGTTCTCGTCTTTGAAGCCCCCAAAGACACAAAGATATGTGTAGAAGCAGGGCAGAAGGTAAAAGTAGGGCAAGCTATGTTTAGAATAAGTAATTCATATGTAGGGAAAGCTAGTTCTGAAATAAATCACCCAGGACCTCAAAGGTAAATGTATTTGTGATACTAGCAAAGACAATGTATTTAAATTTTCCTTGTAAAGAAGTAATCATAAAAGATAATCAAGATGTGTATAGTTTTCATACGCTTTGTTGGATTGTGGAAAGGGGAGTCATCATATAACTAAGATAACTACTTAAAAATGTAATGGAATTGTTTCATTGTTTAATTGTGTCCTATTGTAAATATCTGAGCTTACTGGAACTGAAGTCTGATGGGAATAATGGATTGCAAATTGTTTATTTTCGTGGGCAGATTCTGTCTGTCTGGTTACAGAAGACATAACATTTATACAGTTGCTATATTTTCTATTGCTTTATAAACTCTTTTTATACACTGTATAGAGGTGTTAGTGAAGGGGAGCCATATTACTCTGGTCAGCTACAATACCAATACATCGAAGGCAGCATTAGATTGATGACAGTATTAGGAAATGAACTGGAAAGTATTCAAACTGCAGGAACTTTTGATTAATAATCTGGTGAGAGAATGTTTGTATATTTTGTATAAAAGTGGATTGTTATTTTTATTGTTTGATATTGTTCTTTTTTATTATTATTATTATTATTATTATTGTTATTATTATTATTATTATTATTATTATTATTATTATTATGCAATGTTAATATTATTTGATATTGTATTTGTATGATTATTGTGACAAACTTACTAATATAAGTTTTTGTTGTAATTTTTTATTTATTTATTTTTTATATTATCATTGTTACCATAAGTATTATATTTCTTTGTATTATTGTTAGTATATTATCAGCTTTGTTATTATTATTGCTGCTACTGCAAGCATTACCAAAAAATATTTTTGATCTTTTCAGTTTCCTAAGATATTTGCTGTGAAGGATAATGATAGATGTTTCACAGTGTACAGATAGGGAACAATGAAAAAGTATTACATGAGACTTATAGTAACAATGGCAAATATAAAGTAATGGATTAGATAAATTAATTGTAAAGCAGTCAATGTTTCTTTAACACAAGTCATGTACTGAATTTAAATGCAAAATATTTAAGAGAATACCTATGAAGTGTACTTGAAGGTATGTCATTCATTAACACACACACATGAATATGTTGGTATAGACATGTACTTGCTTATACAGGCAGAAGCACATACACATACTGATAGAAATATTTTAACCACTTGCAATAGCGCAGCTCATGCGTGTACTCCGAAGCTTGATCATTATTAGAATGAGTTTAGTTACCGACCACTAATAAGAATGACATAATCATTTCAGATAAGAGGGAGAACAGTATGTTTACAAAGAGGTTGTTTTGGCAATTGTAAATACTGTATCTGGTGCTTTCTTGCTCAAGACTTTAAGGTTACCGTGGCTTGTCTGAACTTTGTATATTGTTGTTGGCTTTATGTGTTTAATTGTGAGGCTCCACCTAAGGAGGATTAATTTGTTTGTCAATTACTAGCCTTGAACGCAGAGGAAAGTAAGCAAAACAAATCAGGGATGGAAGTTGTGAGATGGATGGTTAGTGACATTGTTCTCAAGCCTCAATTTTGAAGTGATGGACTTTGTGTTGAAATTAGGATTATGTTTATTTGTTATGAATAACCCTAAAAATACTGAAATGTGGTATGTCAGGATGGTTCACTTTGCCGTGAAGTGTATGGTAAAGGCTATGTTCAGCTGATTATATTAAAGGTTGCATCAATCAGTGAAAGACATAGTGCTCAATGATGCCTGAAAGACGCATTAAGTAAAAATGTAAACACATTTATCTTAAACTGAAATGGGATAGCACAATAATTATTTTTTATTCAAACCATGTTATGTTGAAGTTAGTCATCTATATTATTAACCTTTGTATTTGTTAATAATACATATGGATTTCTTTTTATCACTGAAACTGTTGTATATCCATCAGGTTGTGTATATAATATATATATTTGTACAGAATTTATAATAAATATTCATATAAATTTGTTGTTTTATTGCCGTTGTGCCGTGAATAAAGTTCAGTATCAATGAAAACACACCCACAAAAAACAATTCATAATTATTTAACAATTAACTCTTAACCCACACAGGACGGGTGGTACAGCATGTGTACCGCGCATTCAAAAGCCCAGTTGCCGGGCGGCACAGTATTGTGCCGGCCATTCAATTGATTTAGGCCTAATAATTCGAACGCCCCGGCATTTGGACATTCAAGGCTAGAATTCCCCCGTCGGGAATGGGTTAAAAAAAGGTGATGGTCTCTACTTTAGAACTGACTGATTATAATAGATTGTCTATAAGCTATTCTCAGTCATAGTATTGGAAAATTATGCAGGAATGACCAAATTTATAAGACGTAATACTAAGGTTAGGTTCAACCAACCCCAAAGACAAAAATTTTTTGGACATGTGCTTTATCGTGACTAGATCAGGAGACATCAACCAAGTCTACTTGAAGTGATACGTACTGCTACTTTGCTTTGATATTTTCATTCTGATCTTTTACACAAGAAATATATATAAGATTACTAGGTTTATATATATATATATATTTGTTATTGTACTTGACACTGTGCCCTTATCAGAAAAAAAATACTTAATGGAAATAAACCAAACCAATTAAATTCACAAAACAATTTCAATACATATCTGTAAATTATTAGATTCATAACACTTGCAACTCTAAATTTCCAACTAACTTAAACTTCTCATGTTTTATCAATGCTTGATATAATAGAAATATCCAGTAATTCATATTATATACATCACTATCAAGAATGTACACATGTAAGGGATTTGTCCACGGAAATATGAGAGCTACCAAATCATGAAGCCAAATCATTGATGAAAAAAACGATAAACACACACCTACATTTATACACCCACAAGCTCACTGACCTCTACATATATATGTGTGTATGTATAGATATATATACATATACATATATATATATATATATATATATACATATATATATATATATATATATATATATATATATATATATATATATACATATGTATATATATATATATATATATATATATATATATATATATATATATATGTATATATATATATATATATATATATATATATATATATATATATATATATATATATATATATATATATATATATATATATATTATATATATTATATATATGTATATATATATATATATGTATATATATATATATATATATATATATATATATATATATATATATACATATATATATATATATATATATATATATATATGTATATATATATATATATATACATATATATATGTATATATATATATATATATATATATATATTATATATATATATAAATATATATATATATATATATATATATATATATATATATATATATATATATATAAATATATATATATATATATATATATATATATATATATACATATATATGTGTGTATATATATATATATATGTATATATATATTTATTTATTTATTTATTTATTTTATTTTTATTTATTTATTTTTTTTTCATTGATCTATTTTTGCCGTTTTTTATCATTCTTTTAGTTTTAAGCCAGGCACAACATAAGTGGATTTTTTGTTGTTCATTAGTATATGTCCCATTATTTTAATCAAATTGACGTATTCCTTATCCTAGAGTATATATGTATTGGCCGGAATATTCAATGCAACTCAAAATAATGATTTACCAAATTCCTAAAAGGACGACCATTTCTTGTCAGCAACGTGTCGCTCAAACATCAACAAAGCAGGACGTGAGCTTCAAAAATGTCACGAAAAGCCATTTTACACACCTTTGTATGCTATGTCTTTACTGTTGGCGTGCATAGTGAGATGGTACAGCTTAGAGTGGTAAATGAGATGCCAAATAACGGCTACAGGTGAGTTGTTTTAGGTTTATCTGTTGTTGTTTTTCAGTTGTTGAGGTCAGAATCTTGGAAAGTAGACTATTCCTTTTGATTTTGAAAACTCTTAAGAATGTAGATATTTGATTTACTTCATGATTGTATATTTATGGTAATGTAGATCTATTAATTTATATTTTGAATAGCTCTCTTGCGCCTATACTTTCTTTGATATGATATTACAAATACTCTTAAGTACAAGAGAGAATTGCCTGCATGTGAAATCATACCAGCAATTATTTTTGCTTATGCATTTCATTCCTTCTTTTGATAAATAGATCCTTGCTGCTGTTGCTAACGATATTGTATTGCCAGTGATGTGCACTGTCCATCCATCAGTATGGAAGGTGCAGCACTTTTCACCAAGATCTCGGGTTTGCATCAAGTATGCACTAGACCTAGGTAGAACTTCAAACTAGTCCTCTGGAGAACATTGCTAATGTCAAGAACACTACATTAAAGGAGTTACAGTTATTTGTTTCCATATACAGCATTATACCTAATGAAAGTAAAGGAAATTGATATTGCAAATGATCATTCTAAAGGAGCCTAGTGGGTGATAGTCTTTCTCTGTTTGCATCTTTTATTTTGTGCATAGGGTTTCAGGGAATTCTAAAATCTCAAATGGTTATGCATCAGATATTGTGGATATCAAGCAAATAACAACAGCATAAAATAGATCTATACTTGTACAAACTTTCTATGACACCACTTTATACGCTTTGTAAATGATATGGGTTTCATTTTGTGGAGCCCTTGTCCTTCTGCAATATTGTTGCTGGTCCTCCTGAGTTACTGGTTTGCATAAAAGTGGTCTTGAGTTCAGTATTAACATTTTTATTGTAAATATTCACTGGCTTCTTCAGGTTCTATCTTGCCAGAACATATTGAGGTGGAGATTTTGTTAACCAAATTAGAGTAGATTATAGTTTTTGATAGTATTTTTCTTTTAATTCTTCCCAGAAATTTTCCTAGTATACAATATGCCATCCCTACAGAAAGGCCAACATAATCACAATAGTAAGTCAGCATTGGGTAAAATTAGTATAAATGGACAATACATGTTGTAAGCAGTGAAAAGGTGCTTTCAGTAAGATTTGTCCTAAAGTGTTTTAATGAAATTGTAAAATGATAGCTAACTATTTATGGCCTACTAGAAAGGTTATGATTGTTTTTGCATGTTAGAACTCATAGATTCAAAGATTTCATTAAAATTCCAAGGAAACAGGAAATTTGCTTAGGGATATGTAAAGGCAGTGAGTAGGCTTCTTGTGTTAACATATCTGGATGGATGTTACAGTTTGCTGATTACAAAAAATACTAATAAAGAAGTTTTGTGAAATAATAACAATAATTGTTGTATTTCACTTGCTCACCATTGTTCTCTGTTATTTTCATGTATCTTCACCATGTATATATGATATGTATGGCTTACAGAATTTGTTTGCTCAAATAGTACAATTTTTGTGGTAGATAGAAAGTTTAATAGAAAAAAGCCAAACCCCAAATTTTTTTTTGCATTAGCATAATAAAGCAATACGAGAATTTAGGGAAGCATAATTTTTTCCACATTGTTTTTATGGGAAATGAAAATAAGGCCATATGACTAGGAGTCTTATCAGGTAATCAATATTTTCTGTTAAAATTTCTTATCCTATTTACAGTAATCTGAATGGACTTGATCCAAAAACAGAAGAGAGGCTGCAAGCAAGAATGAAACCTGCAAATGTATCAGGACCAGACCACTTGTATCACCTGGAAGGAAAATGCTTCAAGCACAGGGACTTGAAGTAAGAAATGTCTCTCACATTTCTTATTCTTTTTATTTCATTTTTGTTATGATTATTATTAAGATCTTTTATAGCTTGCCACTTGATTCTTGACAGACATTTAATGTTTGATTTATTGTAATGGTTGATTGTTATTCCAGATATTGTTTTATGATAGCTAATTTGATTTATGGTAATATTTTTGTTTTAAGCATATAGTTTTGAAGAAAATGTGAGGTTACTACTTAATATTTATTCCAATAAGAGTAAAATTTATGTCTAACCAACACATTTAATTCCAGGTATGAATACGTGTTCTGCCCATATAATAACATTACGCAAGAAGATATTCAAGCATTTTATGAACCATATAAAGGAGTATTAGGGTAAGATATGTATATGATGTTTTTGCCTAATGATAGTTGGATTTTTCACTTGCAATGATGTTTGTAGCAGTGCAAGTGTTTCACTGAAAGGTAGAATCATGGTTAGCTTATTTTGCTGCATAAATAGGTTGTTGCTGTGCGATTAATTATATTTTGAAATTTTAGAATCTGGTTGGACTGGGAAATAAACGACAACAAATTTGCTGCCATGAGAATGGTTGAAGGAAGCTCCTGTGGTATGCACAACCATAGAAGCACAAAGGTGAGTTTAGATTGGTCTTTGGCAGAGTCATTTATACTGGTACCTTGGATTACAAATATCTGAAGGGTCATGAGGAATTAATGATTACAATAAGAAAGAGAATGCTTTTATTCTAGTCCATGAAATAGTGTTGCTCCTGGTACAGATATCTTAATGGTTTGATATTCCTGATTATTGGTAGAAAATAAGTGTATGCATATTATTGTTTTGTTTTGTTTGTTTTGAATTCATGAAGCTTATAAGGTATCCCCTATTATGGTACTAGACAAGGAAAATATATATATTTTTTCTTTCTTTTTACTTTTTTACTTTTGATGAGTAAAAAATAATTGAGCAAACAAAATAGTATGAGCAAAGATGTACATGTGTATACTAGCAAAATTATTGTATAGGTTACCAAAATAGCATGATTCTCTTGTGATTAATTTTTCCTCAATAGCTTGATGGACAATACAGTCATTCTTACTTTGCAGGTTGAGATAGTGTGTGGGGCTCGTTCGGAACTAGTTTCTGTTACCGAACCTGAAAAATGCAGGTGAGAATATCCCAAATCAGCTTTACTTTGTTTCTTTCTTTTTTTCATTTATCCTTTTTTTTAGATTTATTTTCTTTATATTATGATGTTATTATTGTTATCATTATTCTTTTTTTCATATTGTTTTAATGATTGTTCTTTATATAGTTATTATACATTCAGATGGCCATATCCATATCCCCCTCTGTGTGTGTGTGTGTGTGTGTGTGTGTGTGTGTGTGTGTGTGTGTGTGTGTGTGTGTGTGTGTGTGTGTGTGTGTGTGTGTGTGTGTGTGTGTGTGTATGTATTCAGTGCTATTAAAATCATAATAGGTTTCTAAAAATATCATTACTATGCTTGTATTTCATGACAGTTTCACTTGGGGAAAAAAACACAACACAAATTTATAGAGTACATATGAAACCCAACACATTTCTATCAGTATTTTATGAAAAAATAAACCTCTTTATAGCAACGATAGCATAGTAAAGTGGCATTAGATTAAATTATCTAGGGCTGTGTATAGTGAGAACGTCTGCTGCTGTTATATGATCGATAATTTTGTTTATGTGGATAAGAAATCTTCCCTATGACATTTGTAGACTATGTAATGCAAGTGTTTTATTGATTTTCATTTCTGGTGATTAATTATTTTAGTTATTCATGTCATAATGAAAATGGGCAGAAGAAAAAACACATGCCCTAGCAAAGTTGGACAAATCAGGGTATTACTGCAAAGAAAACATTTAAAACAGAAAGAAAGTGCTAAAAAGTTGCAGATTTCACCGTAGACTGTTATTATTATCAAGAACAAAAGAAAGTGGGGTGAATTTCAGTTCAAATAGGATTGGAAAATGTGGCAGAAAGATTAAAAGTCACCAAGAGGGGTAAAAAAGATAGTAAAAAATTGCTGTTAAGGGCTATTGAAAGTCATGCAGAAATAGCGCAAGCTCACTAGCTAAAGATGAAGTAAATATCCAGCCAAGAACAGTAAATAACAGGCCTCTGGAAGCTGGGAAGCTGTTGAGGTTGACATTAGGAAGCCTGGTGATGAGGGAGGATTCCACCGGTCTACGGGCATGGACATCAGCAGAAGGAAACAGAATGCGGGCGGCTGACCAATCAATGCAGTGGCCTGTTTCCCATTGGTGAATGAGGAGAGCACTGTTAATGTAGGCCCTGGATATATATCTTGATTATTATGTTCCTGGACTTTACTTTTACACTACATTGATTTCCCCATACTTGCTAAACTGGACTGAGTGCAGAAGCCAAGTTTGAATTGCATGCAGTTGTATTATGTCTTGTGCTGTAGATGGGGAAGCTTAAAGCAGAAGCACATTTGCAAACATATTGATTTTAGTTAACCCACCCTGGACGGGTGGTACAGTACTGTACTGCTCATTCAAAAGCCCAGTGGCCGGGCGGCACAGGATTGTGCCAGCCATTCAATTGATTTAGGCCTAATAATTCGAACGCCCCGGCATTGTGACATTCAAGGCTAGAATTCCCCCGTCGTGGATGGGTTAACAATCAAAATATTTCCAACAGTTGCTAGTACCAGTATTGAATAGTAGGTGGAAAGATGAACTAGATACCATTTTCAGATGGAATTTTTCTTAATTTTGTGGAGGTCACACAAACTTCTATTGGCATTGTTATACATTGCTTAAAGTTCATATTTGTATAATGAATGCTATATTGGAAATGCTTGGACATGTTATTCAAAGAACATTTTAATTTGTAAAGTTACATTCATATTTCCGAAATCAAAGTTATAACATTCCCAACAGTTATAACTAACATTAGCTTTCATGAATAAAAGGAATAAACAATTAGGATATATTTTAATATTTGCTTTATATCCATAACACAAGTCATAATGAAGGACACAACCAGAATGTCAGCCTCTGTCTGTGTTGTTAGGTTTCCAATCATAGGGGAACATCCTAAGTCCATTCCTAGGTTAATCCATGTGTTATAGCCCTTTGATGCCTATGTTCAAAAGATTGATAAAACATGCAATTTATTTAAAAGAGAATCAACTCTTTATAACATTTAAGTTGGTCATCATCACTTGATCTTCTCCATTTTAACAGATATTCAGCTAAATTTGAGACTCCAGAAGTTTGTGGAGCAAATGCAATGGTGGTGTATCCAAGGCTATCAAATGAACTGAGACATAGGTGGGATGTCTTGGAGACGGATAAAAGCACTGGAGACATAACAGAAAAGGTAAGTGGGAATATCATACCTAGAAAAAAAGAAAAGAAAAGAAAAAAAAAAGAAAAAAAAAGAAAACTGCAAAACCTGCTTTGACAAGCATCTTTATAGAATGACCACCTGCTAGTGCAACTAATTATTTGTGTTCAAAAGTTTATAAAAAATTGTATGCAGCAATCATAAACCAATGACCATATAGTATTTTTATTATGCATGTTCATTTATATAACACAGTTTATTCAAACTAAAGAGGATATATGAATAAACATAAAATGTTACTTGCATGAATTACCTATAGCTGCACAGAAGTATTTACAAAGGCAAGTCTGTATGCAGTATATGTAATTATATTTTTTCACCTATATACCCAAAATGGCCTCAATTTTTTTTTTTTTTTTATAGATACCACATACCTATAAAGACTGCATATTATGTTTCCCTTGACCAGGCTTTATATACGGGTGTTACTTTACTTGATTTAAGATGTGGCATATTTGTGTGTCTTACAGGGTTACCAGAAAGAGCTTGAGAGAATTATGATGGCAGCTGGTTATGTCGTTTCTCCAGAAGTTCAATCATCTCTCCTGGAAAAAGTAACATTTTGCTCTTTTGTCATTTAACACATATATATTTTGTTATTATTTGCAGGAATTTCTTATAACAGACTCCATTTTAAAATTTGTGATTTTACAGCATGAATGAAAACTAATTGCACATAAAAAGCTTATATAAGTAGCTTATCTGCTTGAAAATTCCTTCTATACGTAAAAGTAGAAGATAAAACAAAAGTTCTCTTCATTTTGTCTCCTTTTCCACCTTTTCACCGGTCTCGCTTTATCCACAGGCCTCCACAGAGAAGAAAAGGTCTTGCAAAGATGAATTAGAGGAAGCAAGACAGCATATCATAGAGCTTGAGGAAGAGTTAAAAATGAAGGAAGAGGTTATTGCAGAGCTTGAAGGAAAAGCGGACAGATAGACGAGATAAATATCAGAGAATGTAATTTGGGGCTTTGAAAGTATAGAAAAAATTTATTTGGGTCATAAACAGCAAGGTTTCTGAGATAGTCAAACTTACCTTGCATTTTACTTAATGTTTTAGATTTTATTTAGTGTGTGTAATCCTTTCATGGTTAACTTACCTAGAATGGTATTGTGAAGAAAAGAGCATAATAGAAGAGAAAGACTGTAGTTATGTGTATATCAATTTAGTTGCTCCTCATATTTCACTAGGCACAGAAATCATGTTTTTTGTGTTAATCATGAAAGAAAACAAGTGTCATTGATAATGAAATTTTTGCATTATTTAGTTGTGACAGTACAGCTGTAATGTGTTTGAAGATTAACAGTTTCCAGTCAACTGTTAAAACTCTAGTCATATCATGATAAAAAGTATCAGTTAACCCTTTATATCCAGATGAACTACACAATCAGCAGAGCTAGGAACAG
>BOPN01006414.1:57972-60472 GCA_017312705.2 Penaeus japonicus
ATTCATTGTGATTTCAATTATTTTGTGGTCCGATTGGGCTGTATAAGTTGATGATATGTTGTGTACATCTTCCCCTATACTAATGAAAACAAGGTCCAGTATATTTTCTTCCCTTGTTGGAATATTGATGATTTGGTTAAGGTAAACATTTTCTTCAAAATCTAAAAGCATTCTCGCTTGTTGTTTTTCATCTTTAGTAGCATTTGCTCCTATCTTATTTTCTTGTTTCATCGTATAAAGGGGAAATTAAAATCGCCAAGTATCATAATAGCTTCAATTTCCCTTGTATTGACAATGTAATTACTAATAATGACTAATGATTCATTGAAAGATGTTTCTGTTGTTCCAGGAGGTCTGTATAAAATAATGTATAGCTCTTTTGTATCTTTTGTCAATACCCCTAGTATTTCTACTGTATTATTAGAGTATTCTATTACAGTATCCATTCTAGTTGCTAATTCTTTCCTGATATAAAGAGCTACTCCTCCTCTGCTTCTCTTATTTCTATCTTTCCTTATTAGCTCATAGTTATTAATTTTAATTTCTTCATTTTTATGTCTTCATTCAGATGAGTTTCTGTAAGAGCTATCATTGAATAATTGTTGATCTTTGCCATGTCCTCTAGATATGTAGGTTTTGTCTGGTTACTTTTTGGATATAATCCCTGTATATTTAGCAATATGAGAGTCTCAAATAAATTATTTCTTTGTCTACATTACCTACTGTTGTTAGATAATTGATGTCGTTTCCCCCTACTTTGGGGGAGCTGGACCTTCCCCCGGTGTAGTGGTGGGCGTTTCATTACCTTGCCCCCTTGTCTAATAGGTATGCTCTTGTACTGAATGTCCTTGTCTTTTGCTGGTGATATACCAGTGTTTTCCTGCTTGGTCTTTTACTCTGTTTTCTATTAGTTTATTTATCAAAGTCTTTTGACTTTGCCCTTTTTCATAGCTCAAGTCCGGTGATATCCATACTTCTTTATATTCATCACTCCCTCTTTTAGTTTCATATCCTTCCAATCAGTTTCCATTTCTGTTTTTCATTTTCTAATTTGACCTTAATTGGCCTTGGTCTCAAAGCCTCCTTTAAATATTTGCCTTCTCTAAAGGCACTCTCAACTTTGATAATTTCATTGAGGTTCAATTTTATGATATCATTAATCATTTTCATATCATTTGTTTTCCTGATTTCAGGATCATTTTCTCCTTTTTTTTCTTCTAGATTGTATATAAAGAGCCTATTTGCTCTAATCGTATCTTCATTTTTCTTCTCCGACTTTTTTTTTGTAGGTTGTTTTGGTTGCTTCTTTTTGTCGCCTACAACCTTCCAGTCAGCCTCATCATCTTTTTTTGGTTGTTCATTGTCTGAAATATCACTGTCTAGAATATTCTTGGCCTGTTTATCTGATTTTTGCCTTACTATATCAGAAAACAGTTTTTTTTCTTCTTCCTGATTTACTTTACTTTGCTCACCTCTTGGATTTTCTTGTTTCTTCTTTGGCTTTACTTTACATTTTTAGTGTCTTGTACAGCCTTTTCTGTTTCCAATTCAGCAGCCTGAGTTACCTTTTTTTCTTTAGGTTTTTCTTTTTGCTCTTGTTTTAATTCATGAATTTCATCTTTCAATATTTGTATCTCCCTCAAACATTGAATCTTGAAGTCCTTTAATTCCTCATACATTTTCTGAATTATGTTTTCTAGTGGGCATGCCCCTTCACACTTTTTGGGTGTGCTGTTTTTTTGGTCACCGATATGGCTCATTTCCACTTTTTCCAGAATGCCCACATGGGTAAGTGTATAAGATTTTCTGCCATTGTGTCCCTATTTTCCTCAATTCTAATTAGTTCTTTAAAAAAACTGGCTTCTGATATATCGTCACAACTTTGAATTTTTTCCAGTTCAGTTTCAAGACTAGAATTACTTTTAGTATTGATGTCTTTGCACCAGCTGCAGTCTTTCTGTATATTTTCTTGATTATCTATTTTTAGTTCATTACTGATGCCTGTTAAGTAAGCATCAATATTACTTATAATTTCTTTCCTGTTTTTCAAGTAAGTATTTTCACATTTGTGGCATTTTTTCTTATCACAGGTTTGGCATATGAATTGATTTTTTTCATTGTGTTTGAAACATTTTTCAGTTTTAGAGTTTCTTTTACTTCTCCTTGGTTTAAACATGTAGTGTTTAAACCCTTAGAGTTATTTAAGTCTGGTCAAGGTCACCTTGGAAGCAGCTGGGCCACGCTGACGCTGACCCAGCGTTTTGACCTCCCCTCTCTCCTTGATGCCACTTCTTTTCCTTCCAGTTGTTTTTTGTTCTAATTTATTTTCTATTTTGTCTTTCCTATTTTTTTCTAGATCATTCAGTGTTTTGTACACTTCACTAATCTCTGTTCATTTCCCCCCAGCCTCGTGGCAGGCGGGGATGAGAAATTAAGGAGTTTTTTCAGAGCAACAGTTCAGCACGTCCACACTGTACAGCTACTACTGTAAAAAAAAAAA
>BOPN01006414.1:65472-70472 GCA_017312705.2 Penaeus japonicus
TCTTGCAATTACATTATGAAAGTTCACTTCGTGTTGTTACTATCCTCATGTTATGAAAACATCAGACTCACAAAGTTACCATGATACCCTTATCATGAAAAAAAACTTTCACAGAACATACCACCTCCCAAGCGTAATTCTATTGCCATATACAGATTAACTTGAGTTAACGAATCCATAATTTTCAAGGTGCCTGTGGTTTCTAGATCCATATGGAGTACATGAATAACGATCTAAATGTCATAAAAAGATATAAACGAGTTCATTATCAATGTATAGACATAAGCCAACATAATTAAAAAACAATGAAAAGAAAAAATGAAAGTAAAATGCGATACATCATTCTTCCTACAATAGGACAATAAAGCAGAAATCATTCTCTAATATACTAGAGTTTGTAAGATAACATATAAGTTATAACATCATTATTGTAATTCCCTGTAATGGATATGTTTCTCTACTGACATAATTCGCTTCCAGTAATGATTACGTCGGGCCCAGCGATACTAACATAATTTTGATATTGTATGCTCTAAGAACAAATTGAAGTTATTCTTAAAAGTATTGCTATAACAGCTATTGATGTTTGCTACATTCAACTGGTGTCTTTAGGAAGTTTTACATCACTATTTAGTACACCAAATAAAGTTTAGCCTTAATATACTTGTGTTTTGCTGCTGAGAGAGAGAGAGAGAGAGAGAGAGAGAGAGAGAGAGAGAGAGAGAGAGAGAGAGAGAGAGAGAGAGAGAGAGAGAGAGAGAGAGAGAGAGAGAGAGAGAGAGAGAGAGAGAGAGGGGGGGGGGAAGAGGTAGAGAGGGAGAGATATAGAGAGGGATACAGGGAGATAGGGAGAGGGGAAGAGAGGGAGAAAAGGAGAGATGGAGAGAGAGATAGAGAAAGAGAGAGTGAGTGTGTATTTGTGTGTGTGTGTGTGTGTGTGTGTGTCTGTGTGTGTGTGTGCGTGTGTATGTTGTGTGTGTGCTTGTGTATGTGTGTGTGTGTGTGTGTGTGTGTGTGTGTGTGTGTGTGTGTGTGTGTGTGTGTGTGTGTGTGTGTGTGTGCGCGCGCGCACGTGTTTGTGTGTGTGTCATATATATATATATATATATATATATATATATATATATATATATATATATATATATATATATATACATATATATAATTAGATATATGCATAGATATACATATAGAGAGAGAAAAAGAAAAATAAGTCATTAAAGATATCTACTTTTTCTCTCTCTCTCTTTCTCTCACTCTGAATAACAATATATATATTGTACATATGTATGCATGTATTTACTTATCATTACGTTTTTATTTATTTTTCTTGTATCTCTGTACCTATATCTTTTTGCGTTGGCTAGCTTGTGATAGAGAAAGTTCCCACTATGTGTTAGCTCCTCCGGGATGAGCAGGGGATAGGGGAGTGGGGTCGGGGATTGGAGTGGGGGTGTGGGGGTGTGGGGGTGTGGGGGGGTCACCCGTAACGGGCACCGGGGCTGATTGAGGTTCCACGTGGGTGAAGAAGGGTCGCGTACCATGGCATGATACATATACTTACAGTGCGCTATGATGCTTGCACTACCCCTTCGCTCTGTCACTCACTCCCTTTTCAACCTTGTTTTTTATGTTATGATTTGCACTACCTCTCTTTTTATCGTTTTCAAAAGGATTCGGTAACTTGCAATTGCATATCAACAAGGTTAAGACTGCTAATCATGTAAAATTGCCGTAACTGCAACAATGACGAGCAGAAGAAGCAATTAGAGTTTTAATTTGTACAAACAACCTGAATTTATCATAAGCTTATTCGAACTCTAATTTTCACGATCAAAGGGATTGAAATGTATAAAATAAAGAGCAAAATGAAATTGCTACAGGTTGAAGAACCAGACACATTAATTTGCTCTTTGAAAGATAACTGAGCGTAGTAATTGACCAATCATTAAACTCTGAATAACGAGCAGTTTCTCCCAAATATCCCATTAGCAATGATGGCTGTTTCAACCAAATTCATTGAGACTATTATTCCTTATTACTTGCTTTTCCGTAATCTACAAAGAAATGTCATTGAACTGTATCTTTAGAATATACTATTATTATCAGTTTACATAGCTATCCATTAGATATAAAATAACTTAGTTGTGCATTTTCGTTTTTTTTTTTTTTTTTTTTTTTTTTTTTTTTTTTTTTTTTTTTTTTTTTTTTTTGACCATGTTCTTGTTGACCATGAACATAGTGAGAGTAAATTAAAAAGTGACGCAGCCTAGATTGGTGATATAATGTAGACTGTCATGCTGCGTTATTCTTATTGGAATGTCTGGGATTTCATTTCTTTATTATTTTGTCTTTAGAAAGCGCGTGTGGAGGTTACCAGGTATGCTGTGAAGCAGTGGCTATAAAGAGAAAGGAGGCAGGGATAGACACATTTATATACAGATGATCAGGCAGGCAGGGCAAGCAGGCAGGAAGGCAGACAGACAGACAAACAGGCAGAGAGGCAGGCAGACCAACAGACAGACGGACAGATAGAAACAGAGAGAAAGAAATACAGACAGAAAGGCAGACAGAGAAAGAGCAAGAGGGAGAGGTGAGGGTCGTTCACTTACAGATCGCCTCTGATTGTCCATTCATTGTTGTTACCTGTTAGGCAGGCAGGCAGGAAGGCAGACAGACAGACAGACAGATGGCACTCAATATAATTTTTTTTTTTTAAGTGTTACTGATCGACTGCGTCATCTGAGGTCTTTTCCGAGTGTTTTTGGTGATTCAAAATATGTACGTCAGAACCGATTTGATCTTAAATACTTTTCTTAAGTAGCGCTGATACGCACGTAGGAACGAAAAGAAATCAACCGTTATTATTTCTCCATTTACCATAATTGTTAATGGCGTTATGATTGCCATGACCTGCATTACGGTAATAACACTGGTATCATATGCATCACAATCACTATCATTAACACATAGTGAATCAAGCGTGAAAAGAAAAATATATTGAAGGCAAAAAATAAAATGATAAAAGAGACAAGAAGAAAGTGAGAGAGAAAAGAGGAAAAAAAAAAAAAAAAAAAAAAAAAACGTCGGTTTGTAGCTGAATGAATAACAGAGAGAAAGAGCAAGAGTGACAGGTATGATTATTCGCGAGATGAGAGAAAGAGAGAGATGATAGTGAGGGGGAAGGGGACAGGAGAGTGAGAGGAAGATCTGATTTGAGAAGTACAACCTACATGTTGCTTCAAAAAGCCAGGAAAGATGTCTGAGCAGGTATCCAGACGGAAGTTCTATTGATTTAAAGGGGCCGCCAGTCAAACAATACTTGTAAATGCTTCTTGACCGTACTATAGTGATCACCATATGATCATGTAAAAAAAATAGTGTCGTGCATTTTCGTTTTTTTTCTTTTGTCAAAACGTGTGCGTGGGAGTGACCAGGGACACAGAGCAGGGGACAGAGACAGATAGACAGACAGGCAATCATGCAGGCAGGCTGACTGACAGACAACAGTGATCACCATATAATCATAACATAATTAAAGACATCACGGGGGGCCAAATTAACAGATTCGTCTACAGCTGCAGGGAGAATCTAGAAGTTGTTTCGTAAGGAGGAGTGTTCCAAGGGCTGAAGATGCTGTAGAGTTGGTACTCGAGCTAGTACTGCAGCTGGGGCGAGAGCTAGAAGTTGTGGAGTTCTACCACATCGTTATAACAAGGGGGTTTGAATGGATTGAGAGAGAGAGAGAGAGAGAGATAGATAGATAGAGAGAATATGTGTGCGTGAGACAGATAGATCGATAGATAGATAGATAGATAGATAGAGAGAGAGAGTATGTGTGTGTGAGACAGATAGATCGATCGATAGATAGATAGATAGATAGATAGAGAGAGAGAGAGAAAGAGAAAGAGGAAGAGAGAGAGAGAGAACGAAATCCCACACAGAATCGAGGTAAATAATTTATCTCTTTCACTGGATCGACAAAACGGAATTAAATATGCAAAACTTGTCTCTTTCATAATCCTCACCTTCTTTTTTTATTCTTCTTTCCTCTTTGTTTTCCCTTCTTTCTTCCATCTCTATGTTCCTCTCCTCTATATTTCTCTTTCCCCCCCTTTTCCTTCTCCCCTTCTTCCCCCTACCTTTCATCTCCTTATGTCTTTCTCTTTTGCGTTTTTCTTCTTTTTCTTTTCTTTCTTCTCCTATTCCACTAGCCCTCCTCCCATTCTTCTCCTCCTTTTCACTATCTTTAATCATCCCTATTCCTCTATTCTTCTCCCTTTCCTCTTCTTACTCCTTTTTCCCTTCCTCCTCCTCCTTTTCCCGTCTCTCCCTTCGCCTCTCTCCCCAATTTCCCTACCCTTAACCTCCCACATTCATCTACCCTCCCTCCTCCCTCCTTCCTCCTCTCCTCACTTCCTCTCTCTTATTTCCCTCCCTCCTTCCTCCTTCCTCCTCTCCACACTTCCTCTCTCTTATTTCCCTCCCTCCTTCCTCCTTCCTTCTCTCCTCACTTCCTCTCTCTTATTTCCCCCTCTCTCACCCTCCTCCCTCCTCCCTCCTCACCCAGAGAGAGAGAGAGAGAGAGAGAGAGAGAGAGAGAGAGAGAGAGAGAGAGAGAGAGAGAGAGAGAGAGAGAGAGAGAGAGAGAGAGAGAGAGAGAGAGAAGAGAGGAGAGAGAGAGAGAGAGAGAGAGAGAGAGAGAGAGAGAGAGAGAGAGAGAGAGAGAGAGAGAGAGAGAGAGAGAGAGAGAGAGAGAGAGAGAGAGAGAGAGAGAGAGAGAGAGAGAGAGAGAGAGAGAGAGAGAGAGAGAGAGAGAGAGAGAGAGAGAAGAGAGAGAGAGAGAGAGAGAGAGAGAGAGAGAGAGGAGGAGGGGAGAGAAAGAGAGAGAGAGAGAGAGAGAGAGAGAGAGAGAGAGAGAGAGAGAGAGAGAGAGAGAGAGAGAGAGAGAGAGAGAGAGAGAGAGAGAGAGAGAGAGAGAGAGAGAGAGAGAGAGAGAG
>BOPN01006415.1:12500-15000 GCA_017312705.2 Penaeus japonicus
TGCATCAAAATAACATTCTGAATTCTGATGAAAATACGATGTAACTCTAATGGGGATGTAATCCAAACGAGTCAATTACATCCCCTGCACTGTAATGTTATTGAGTATCATTTCCATTTTTTTTTTTCTATATTTGAGGTTTGATCTTGTTTACTGAATCACAAAAATGTTCTACCTAGTAACCTAATTGAGAAAACTTTTTTTGTAACCTTAACCTAGTACCCTATTCAGCCATGGTCGAATAACTTATTTAATAACTTATTTAGTTCCGTGATCGCATTGGAAATATAATAGATAATAACTTATTTGATAATAACTTATTTGATAATAGCCTATTTAATAACATATCGAATAATCTATTCAGCAAAGTGATCTCGTGCGACACAGTATAGGATAGCATGTTGCAGGGTAGCTTACCTGTGGAGCGAGATAAGCAGGTGAGGGACGCGATTCGGAAGACTCAGCCGATGATCTTCCTGAATGCTGTTGAATGATAGATAAATAAATAAATATCATTATATATATCAATATATATATATATATATATATATATATATATATGAATATATATATATATATATATATATATATATATATATATATATATATATATATATATACACAGTATATATATATATATATATATATATATATATATATATATATATATATAAATATATATATATATATATATATATATATATATATATATATATATATATATATATATACACAGTATGTACATATACATATATATTTTTTTTTTCATGAAGGATATATATCGATCTTGTATTTGATTTGCTACGTGTGATTTGCTACATAAGGAATAAATATTTATATTACTGATGATTATGATGAAAATAGGTACTGTAATGTTCATGATAATAATGATACCACTACTACTGATGATAATGATAATCATGATAATAAAGATAATGATAGAATAAAGAAAACGACAAAAAGGAAATATGTTAGTAATAATGTCATTATAATTGATAATGAAGAGTATAATAATGTTAATATTAATAGCAACAAACACAAAACAACAATGACAATACAAATGATTATATCAGTGTTCTCCTTATTTTCATCATCATCATTATTATCATCATCATCATCATAATGATAATAATGATAATGATAATACTAATGAAAATAACACTAATGATAATCAGCAGTGGCAGTAGAAATATTAGTGCCATTATGCTTATCATCATCATTAGCGTTAAAATCAAATAATAACAATGATAATATTGCTACTATTGAATTTAAGAATGGTAGCAGCAGTAATTAAGATAGCATATATAATGATAATATTTATGATTATTTTGATGATACTGGTGAAGTATAATGCCAAATCTAATATTAGCTTTACTCCCATAAACTTTTATCTATAGAGGTAGATACATTATATATATATCTATATATCTATATCTATCTATCTATATATATATATACATAATCACTCTTCAAAGATTATATTATCGTTATCATTTTTTCTTGTATCTAACAACTTCTACACCAGTTTATTTATATTATCAACTAGTTATCCACCTTTTTATCAACCTCTATATCTTTCTACTTATCTGTCTGTCTGTTTAAATATTTATACTGCTATATCTTTATATTCACTATATAAAGTATCTATCTTAGTAAAAAAAAAAATAGTTTCTAATTACTCTCCATTCTCAAATTATTCTGTCTTATTCATACCATTTCTATTAACAGTTCATAGTTTGAGATACTTACACGTGGAGGTCCATAGAGATATGTTGGAGGAGAATCAGCTGTGACGACAAGGACCGTGACGGCAAGAATCCAAACCTGTAAAAGATTCTTTTTAATCTTTTTTAGCAGTAATTACGAACTGCTTTCTATGATATTATGAAATACCACCATATCGCCATTACAAAGAGCTATTATGGCACTTTCCATATTATATTTGTTATCTTTATGTACTTTCTAATCATATAAATATTAATGCTTTCAAGCCTTTATCACGATATGAGTAAAATATCAATGATCACTTCCGCAAATAGATTCTTGTCACGTATTTGGAAAATTCAACTCACCTGACACTTCATCTTCGCTTTAGTGACGATCACTTCACACTACGAATACCCAAAATTCGGACTCGGTATATATACATATGTATCCGAGGTCGTGACGTCACGTGTTAACCCCGGCCAACACTACCTGCTTTTTTTCGAGACTGGGCAGCAGACACGAGAGAAACGGGGACACTGAGTCGCTGATAACTTCCCAGAGAGGAATTTCTTCCTGCACGATTTTTTTTCTTTTCTTTTTTTTTTCTAAATCTAAGATGATGATACGAACCAAGGCTGCGAAAGAAATAGATTTATTGATTGCTAGATATTGATATATCGATGGCCATGATTTAGACTAGTTTCAATGGCTATGCATAAACGTATCAATGGCTAGTTATAGACATATCACTGCTAAAAATAGATTAGTATCAATGGCCAGATAGATAGATGTA
>BOPN01006415.1:20000-22500 GCA_017312705.2 Penaeus japonicus
CTGAGTACTAACTTGAGGTACTCCGTAGAAGGACGAAGGTTGAGAATCAGACGCAGCAACGGCAGCGAGAGCCAGAAGGAGAACGAGCTAATGGGAAACAGATATACGAAAACTGTTGCCTATAAAAGTTATTTGGAAGATATAGACCTCAATGCCTTTACGCAATTGCAGTTAAGCTTATGGATACAGTTAGTGACAATCCGAAGCAGCTCACCTGAGTGTCCATGTTGCAATCAGACAGGTAGAAACATTGACCCAATTCGCCACAGGCTCGCCAAATTTATAGGGTCGAGGGGAAGGTGACAAGAGGCGATGGCCTGATTTTGCAATACACTTGAGTGACTCCTGTGACATATCGGAAAGCGCAAATAAGATGTCAATTTGCACTGTTGACATTCTCTTTGTCCTTCTAGTAGATTTCATGAAATTCATATCAGTCTTATAAAAGTCCTGTAGCTTTTACAGTAAATATTACTGCCCAGTTGTATTTACTGTTTTATGTTTTATGGTTTATTATATATACACAAACACTAACACACACTCACACACACACACGCACACATACATACACGCATATACACACACAAATATATATATATATATATATATATATATATATATATATATATATATATATATGTGTGTGTGTGTGTGTGTGTGTGTGTGTGTGTGTGTGTGTGTGTGTGTGTATGTGTGTGTGTGTGTGTGTGTGTGTGTGTGTGTGTGTGTATGTTTAACAGAGTTCAAATGATTATAGAGATTTTCCCAGATAGTTGATACAGTGGATACAAACCCAGCGGAACTGGGCAATTAAATGAATAAGAAATTGTAGAGTACTATGCTAGAAGTTGAATAACGAGGATTTGTTACAACTAGAGTCATAGAGGAAGGCAGTGAGAAATTAGAGGCTTAGGGAAAACTCAGTTAGTTTTTTATCATCATAACTAAAAAGGAACTATTTTTTAGCATCTGGACACAAACACATAAAGCTTGCAGAATGCATTATATTTATCATTATTATCATTATATATATTTAACTTTATCTATACATATACATATACATATATGTATACATATATGAATATATATAGATATATATGAATACATATAAATCTATACATATGTGTGTTTGTGTTTGTGTTAAGTATCACATCTCCATCATACATCTATAGATATCTAGCAACGGAGGCGAGAAATAGCCAGAGAAGGAGGTAAAATAGTAGCAGCAGTAGTACTCTCATTAAATACTATTACTTTTGTCATTTCCATTAATATTACTATCATTACCATAGCACTATTCCTCATTCATTGATATTATTATAATTTGTACTATCACTTTATTTGTTAATCTCTAATGGTAATTTACACGTATAACATTTCCCCAGTTATGTAAATAGTAAGCATATCCCCATGGCAGTAATCATAATGGCAATGTGCCATACAAATCTAAAATGAAGATAATGGATTTGTGTTTCATCTATTATTATTAATGTTATTGATATTAACATACGCTACGTAAAAAAGAAAAAACCGACAAGGTCGCTTAGAATAAGAATTGGTTGATATGTAATTGCGACTTTACTATCATTAGATTAACATATAAATAATGTTTACACTATTTAAAATCGGCGTCATCGAGGTAGGATGTCATTTTCCCTGCAGCTTTACAAAGGTGAGCCATAAAATCTTGAGGGAGCTCGAACGTGTGATTCGGACGAGTCCTCCTCGTCTGAGTCTTGGGCTGAGTATCGGCCTCTAGACACTCGATACTCCGACGACTCGGGATGCTGAGCCTCGCCCTCGTACTCCACCTCGGCCACGTAGCCGGAGTCGCCGTCCACGTAGTACTTGACAGTCTGCAGGCGACTGTCGGGAAGCTGGACGTAGTACGAGCCCTGAGTGTAGTCGCCGTCGCGGGACTCCTGGTGGCCGAAGTGGTTGCCGGAGTAGTCGTGCTTCACGTCCAAGTTGAAGTCGTACTTTATAGGGCCATATTCATCAGATATTTGTAGAGGTCCGGCCAAAATGTGTTAGCTTATTATATATTCCATTTCAAGTTTGTTTGTTTTTTTGACGTCACATCATTGGTAATTTTTAGATATTTAATTCCCTCAGTACTTATATACCACTATACCACTCAAAAGCATGCACAAAAAAGGCATAGTTACTTGAGTTGCATCGCAAGGGACCCTGTAGAAGAACGAAAGTTGAGTACCTGATGTAGTAACGGCGGCGAGAGTCAGAAGAAGAACGAAAAAAAAAAAAAAAAAAAAAAAAAAGAGAAAAAGAGAGACTGAGAGCGAGAGAGATACATGAGAACTGTTCCCTGTTGCGACCAGAAGGGTAGAAACCCTGACCCAATTTGTCTCAGGTGCGTTAGATTTACATGATCGAGAAGGTGACACGAGACGATAGATTGCTTTTCAATATGCCAGACTGACTCTTGTAACACACACAAATACATATATATACATATATATATATATATATATATATATAT
>BOPN01006415.1:47500-52500 GCA_017312705.2 Penaeus japonicus
GAGGTTATAACGTATAGTATATATGTTGCATATGATACATCTATGGAAGGTACCACAAGGTTGCAAATAATAAGTATTCCAGGCTAAATTGCATGTACTATTTTATTATTATTAAATATATAAATAAGTTGCATTCATATTATCTAAATTCGCGTCATCAGGGGCGAGATCCGTTATTTTCCCTCATATCTTTAAACAGGTGAGCCATAGAATCTTGAGGGAGCTCGAACGTGGGATTCGGACGAGTCCTCCTCGTCTGAGTCTTGGGCTGAGTATCGGCCACTAGACACTCGATACTCCGACGACTCAGGATACTGAGCCTCGCCCTCGTACTCCACCTCAGCCACGTAGCCGGAGTCGCCGTCCACGTAGTACTTGACAGTCTGCAAGCGACTGTCGGGAAGCTGGACGTAGTATGAGCCCTGAGTGTAGTCGCCGTCGCGGGACTCCTGGTGGCCGAAGTGGTTGCCGGAGTAGTCGTGCTTCACGGCCCAGTCGAAGTCGTACTTTGCAGGTCCATATTCAGCAGAGTCCTCATCAGATCTCTGAAAATCGAAATCGAATGTATATCGGAGTATGATATATTTTGTTTGCAACCTGCAATGATATTCCATAGATACCAATAACACTTGTACACTTACATCGTTATTACGATAGATGTATCGACTCTCTGATGATTTTTCGGAAGATTCATCTGATTCCTGAAAAAAAACAGCATATTATTGTTTTCAAGATACTATTTTACCCCCCTTATCGCAGTATTTGAAAATGATTCCCCGGAGATTGCACATAGAAAAGAGAATTGATATCTTACTTGAGTTCTAACTCGAGGAACTCCGTAGAAGGACGAAGGTTGGGAATCTGACGCAGCAACAGCGGCGAGAGCCAGCAAGAGGAGGAGCTAAAGAGACCAGGATACATGAGAACTTTTGTCTTTGAGTTCTTCAGAGACAACAGTGACATAATGTTAATTTGAAAGCAGTTCATTCTTAATTCACTTATAGTAATTTAGTTAGATATATGAAAAGGGTCAGTGCCAAACCAAAGCAGCTCACCTGAGCGTTCATGTTGCGACCGGAGAGGTTGAAACACTGACCAATTGGCCTCAGACGTGCCAGTTTTATACGGTCGAGGGGAAGGTGACACGAGGCGATGGCCTGTTTTTCTTTTGATTTTGCAATGCCCTTGACGGAATCCTGTGACACATTGGAATTCACACAACGATGCCAATCTAGTTCACATTCTATATCATATTACTTTTTCCTCGTAAGCGAGAGTTTGTATAATTATAGAAATTGGATAACGATCCATGAAATTGTGTTGAATAAGTCTTTAGCGAAATACTATTTCATAACATAACAGTTATAGAAGTAGATATTTTAGTGTATACAGGACGGGTTTGTGTCCCTCCGTTGGGTCCAAAATATATACTTTTATATACTTTGAACTATTTGTAAGTGGTCAGTGATCATCCTTATTGTATTTTAAATAATAAACCAATATTTTTCGTCGATCTCGTGCATGACAGAAAGAAAAAGATGTTTCTCTGAAAAAAAAAAAAAAAAACGAAAAAAATCAGACAGTTTTTTACAGCATATTGCTCTGAAACAATGTTTAATGAAGGGAAAATAATAGAGCCTATATATATATATACACACACACACACACACACACACTTATATACATATACGTCTATATACAGATGTGTTTTTGTGCGTGTGCGTTTTGTATGTGTGTGTGTGTTTGTGTGTGCGTGTGTGTGTGTGAGCGCGTTTGTATAGAAAGATGAAGAGAAAATGACAAGATAAACAATACATTTGCTCTGATGTTCCAGTACTCGACGAGGTAGTATTATTTGTAACATATTATGGAGTAAGGATTATAATTTTCTTTTCAACACGTGAAAAATGTGGAAATATGTATACCTTACAAATAACTACGGTTTTCTTACCTCGATGTTTTCCACAATAACACAAGGTATAGCTGATGAAATCACATGTTTTTAGGACAGCGCATTTGTTTTCATAACATATGTTTGTGTGTTCGGAATAAATAAGTTCTTTTCTTTTTACAAAGAATTGTTATACTATCAGTAATAGACCTTAGTCTTGTATCATTATCATTGTTTTTATTAGAAGCTTAAGTATTATTATTATTATTATCATTATTATTATAATCATTATTGATATCGTTATTTTTTTTATTAACATTATTATTACTATTATGATCATTATCATTATTACCAGTATTGTCATTACTGTTAACATTATCCTTATTAGTACTTTTGTCTTTTTTTTATCATTACTATGGCTCTCACTACTATCTTCACTGTTACCATTAACATTATTATCATTACCATTATTGTCACTATCAGCAGGAGCAGCCTTCGTATTTTATTATCAATTCATCAGTGACGTATTTATGTGCATCATCTCAGTCAACTACCCCTACTCTTTTTAGTATATTAATTTGTTGATTTATCATCATCATTATATTACAGTTATCATTTATAAAAACAGATTTAGTTTTTTACCATTATTGGTTCTATTATTGATATTGTTATTACTATCCTTATCATTATCATTAATATAAATCATTGTTATTGACTTTTTACTTATTTCATTAGGATTATCAATATCATTATCATTATTGTCACTATTACTTCATCATTATCATTATTCATCAACGCATTGCATTCACTCATCTACCCACTGATTTAATTTAATTTTCCAATTATATATACAATATGTATTGTAGCTAATGATAAAGATATTTCGCAATTCAACAAATGCCGAATAATATTAGGCACTGGCGTGTAAACAACATTGAATCTAAAACAGCAATCTAGGTTTAAGTAAGCCATCATAAAAAGTATCAATATAAAGAATGGGTTACTAAGATTCTTTTTTGTACAATAGGTAACAGTTACAATTGAGGTTATACCGTATAGTATATATATGTTGCATATGATACATCCATGGAAGATACCACAAGGTTGCAAATAATAAGTATTCCAGGCTAGCTTGCATGTACTATTTTATTATTATTAAATATATAGATAAGTTACATTCATATTATCTAAAATCGCGGTCATCAGGGAGAGATATTTTCCCTCATATCTTTACACAGGTGAGCCATAGAATCTTGAGGGAGCTCGAACGTGTGATTCGGACGAGTCCTCCTCGTCTGAGTCTTGGGCTGAGTATCGACCTCTAGACACTCGATACTCTGACGACTCGGGATACTGAGCCTCGCCCTCGTACTCCACCTCAGCCACGTAGCCGGAGTCGCCGTCCACGTAGTACTTGACAGTCTGCAGGCGACTGTCGGGAAGCTGGACGTAGTACGAGCCCTGAGTGTAGTCGCCGTCGCGGGACTCCTGGTGGCCGAAGTGGTTGCCGGAGTAGTCGTGCTTCACGGCCCAGTCGAAGTCGTACTTTGCAGGTCCATATTCAGCAGAGTCCTCATCAGATCTCTGGAAATCCAAATCGAATGTATCAGATTAGGATATATTTGATTGTAACCTGCAATGATATTCCTTTGATTACAATAACACTTATACCCTTACATCGTTATTACGATAGATGTACCGCCTCTCTGATGATTTTTCGGAAGATTCATCTGATTCCTGAAAGAAAAAACACCATATTATTGTTTTCAAGATTTTACCCCTGCTGTTTTACCCCCCTTATCGCAGTATTTGAAAATGATTCCCCGGAGATTGCACATAGAAAAGAGAATTGATATCTTACTTGAGTTCTAACTCGAGGAACTCCGTAGAAGGACGAAGGTGGGGAATCTGACGCAGCAACAGCGGCGAGAGCCAACAAGAGGAGGAGCTAAATAGACAAGGATTCATGAAAACTTTTGCCTTTGGGTTCTACAGAGGCAACAGTGACGTAATATTTCTTTGAAGAGTTATTCTTAATTTATTTATGGTAATTTAGTTAAATATATGAAAATAATCAATGCAAACTGAAGCAGCTCACCTGAGCGTTCATGTTGCGACCGGAGAGGTTGAAACACTGACCAATTGGCTTCAGACTCGCCAGATTTATACGGTCGAGGGGAAGGTGACACGAGGCGATGGCCTGTTTTTCTTTTGATTTTGCAATGCCCTTGACTGAATCCTGTGACACATTGGAATTCGCACAATGATGCCAATCTAATTCACATTCTATATCATATTACTTTTCCTCATAAACAGAGTTTGTATAATTATAGAAATTGGATAACGATCTATTAAATTATGTTGAATAAGTCTTAAGCGAAATATTATTTCATAACATGACAGTTATAGAAATATATATTTTAGTGTATACAGGATGAGTCTGTGTCCCTCCGTTGGGTCCAAATTATAAATAACGAATAGTTTTATATACTCTGAACCATTTGTAAGTGGTCAGTGATCATCCTTATTGTATTTCAAATAATGAACCAATATTTTCCGTCGATCCCGTGCATAGCAAAAATAATAAGACGATTCTCTGATAAAAAAAACGAAAAAATCTAGTTTTCTTCCACCAGATTTTCTCAGAAACAATGTTTAATGAAGCAAAATAATAGAGCCATTCGGATATGATTATTGTTGAAACTTGAGAGAGAGGGAAATCACCCTTACATTGTAAAAGTAAACATTCCTCTAAGTTGTTAGTTACCACTACTAAGGAAGACCGAACCACTTATACCAATCATTTAGATTTGTTATTTCATTACTTACATTCACACACACACATATACATACACATACACATATATCTTATATGGATCTACACACACACACACACACACATACGCACAGACACACGCACCTTAACAAGAGAAAATTCAGAATCAATCAAGTACTTATATTGTTTATATAATATGTGTGTGTTGCAGATACAAATTCTCATAGGCACATACACATACATACATATATACATGTGTGTGTGTGTATATATATATATATATATATATATATATATATATATATATATATATACAAAAATGTATATCAATAG
>BOPN01006415.1:57500-60000 GCA_017312705.2 Penaeus japonicus
AATAATAAGTATTCCAGGCTAACTTGCATGTACTATTTTATTGCTATTAAATAAATAAATAAGTTGCATTCATATTATCTAAAATTGCAGTCATTAGGGCGAGATATTTTCCCTCATATCTTTACACGGGTGAGCCGTAGAATTTTGAGGGAGTTCGAACGTGTGATTCGGACGAGTCCTCCTCGTCTGAGTCTTGGGCTGAGTATCGGCCTCTAGACACTCGATACTCCGACGACTCGGGATACTGAGCCTCGCCCTCGTACTCCACCTCAGCCACGTAGCCGGAGTCGCCGTCCACGTAGTACTTGACAGTCTGCAGGCGACTGTCCGGGAGCTGGACGTAGTACGAGCCCTGAGTGTAGTCGCCGTCGCGGGACTCCTGGTGGCCGAAGTAGTTTGCCGGGTAGTCGTGCTTCACGGCCCAGTCGAAGTCGTACTTTGCAGGTCCATATTCAGCAGAGTCCTCATCAGATCTCTGGAAATCCAAATCGAATGTATCAGATTATGATATATTTCATTGCAACTTTCAATATTGTTCCATTGATGCCAATAATACTTATACACTTACATCGTTATTACGATAGATGTATCGACTCTCTGATGATTTTTCGGAAGATTCATCTGATTCCTGAAAGAAAAAAACCCCATATTATTGTTTTCCAAGACATTACCCCTGCTGCATTTCCCTCCCTCCCCCCTTATCGCAGTATTTAAAAAGGATTCTCAAGAGATTGCACATATAAATGAGACTTGATATCTTACTTGAGTTCTAACTCGAGGGACTCCGTAGAAGGACGAAGGTTGGGAATCTGACGCAGCAACAGCGGCGAGAGCCAGCAGGAGGAGGAGCTAAAGAGACGAATACGTGAGAACTTTTGCCTTTGAGTTCTTCAGGAACAACAGTGACATAATATCAATCTGAAAGCAGTTGATTCTTAAATCATATATGGTAATTTAGTTAAATATATGAAAAGGGTTAATGCCAAACCGAAGCAGCTCACCTGAGCGTTCATGTTGCGACCGTAGAGGTTGAAACACTGACCAATTGGCCTCAGACGCACCAGTTTTATACGGTCGAGGGGAAGGTGACACGAGGCGATGGCCTGTTTTTCTTTTGATTTTGCAATGGCCTCGGCTGAATCCTGTGACAGATTGGAATACACACAACGATGCCAATCTAGTTCACATTCTATATCATATTACTTTTTTCCTTATAAACAAAGTTTGTAAAATTATAGAAATTGGATAACGATTCATTAAATTGTGTTGAATAAGTCTAAAGCGAAATACTATTTCATAACGTGACAGTTATTGAAAAAGATATTTTAGTGTATACAGGATGTGTTTGTGTCCCTCCGTTGGGTCCAAAATATAAAGAACGAATAGTTTTATATACTATGAACCATTTACATGGTCCAGTGATCATCCTTATTATATTGCAAATAATGAACCAATATTTTTCGCCGATCCCGTACATGGCAAAAAGAAAAAGACTATTCTCTGAAAAGAAAACGAAAAATCTAGATTTTTCTTTCAGCATATTTGCTCAGAAATAATGTTTAATGAAGCAAAATAACAGAGCCATACGGATATGATGATTGTTTAAACTTGAGAGAGAGGGAAATCACCCCTACGTTTTAAAAGTAAACATTCCTCTAAGTCATTAGTTACCACTACTAAGGAAGTCCGAACGACTTATACCAATCATCATTTAGATTTGTTATTTTATTACTTACATTTACACACTCACACACACACATACACAGAGACATACACATGCACATGCACATACACTTACACATACACATACACATACACACACACACATATCTTATATGCACCCACACACACTCGCACACACACATACACGCACACACACACACACACACACACAAATACACACACACACGCACTTTAACAAGAGAAAATTCAGAATCAATAAGTACTTATATTGTTTATATACTATGTGTGTGTTGTAGATAGAAATTCACATAGGCACACACACACACACACACACACACACACACACACACACACACACACACACATATGTATATATATATATATATATATATATATATATATATATATATATATATATATATATATATATATATATATATATATATATATATATATATATATATATATATATATATAATTATATATATATATATATATATATATATATATGTGTGTGTAGTGTGTGCGCTGTGTGCGTATATATATATATATATATATATATATATATATATATATATATATATATATATATATATATATATATGTATATATATACATATACATATATATATATATATATATATATATATATATATATATATATATATATATATATATATATATATATCATATCATATACAAAAATGTATATCAACAGATGAATAGATCTATTCGTTTTTTTTATTCTTTTATCCAGTTTTCGACGAGGAGGCATTTTGATATATATATATATATATATATATATATATATATATAT
>BOPN01006415.1:65000-70000 GCA_017312705.2 Penaeus japonicus
CGACTCAGGATACTGAGCCTCGCCCTCGTACTCCACCTCAGCCACGTAGCCGGAGTCGCCGTCCACGTAGTACTTGACAGTCTGCAAGCGACTGTCGGGAAGCTGGACGTAGTATGAGCCCTGAGTGTAGTCGCCGTCGCGGGACTCCTGGTGGCCGAAGTGGTTGCCGGAGTAGTCGTGCTTCACGGCCCAGTCGAAGTCGTACTTTGCAGGTCCATATTCAGCAGAGTCCTCATCAGATCTCTGAAAATCGAAATCGAATGTATATCGGAGTATGATATATTTTGTTTGCAACCTGCAATGATATTCCATAGATACCAATAACACTTGTACACTTACATCGTTATTACGATAGATGTATCGACTCTCTGATGATTTTTCGGAAGATTCATCTGATTCCTGAAAAAAAACAGCATATTATTGTTTTCAAGATACTATTTTACCCCCCTTATCGCAGTATTTGAAAATGATTCCCCGGAGATTGCACATAGAAAAGAGAATTGATATCTTACTTGAGTTCTAACTCGAGGAACTCCGTAGAAGGACGAAGGTTGGGAATCTGACGCAGCAACAGCGGCGAGAGCCAGCAAGAGGAGGAGCTAAAGAGACCAGGATACATGAGAACTTTTGTCTTTGAGTTCTTCAGAGACAACAGTGACATAATGTTAATTTGAAAGCAGTTCATTCTTAATTCACTTATAGTAATTTAGTTAGATATATGAAAAGAGTCAGTGCCAAACCAAAGCAGCTCACCTGAGCGTTCATGTTGCGACCGGAGAGGTTGAAACACTGACCAATTGGCCTCAGACGTGCCAGTTTTATACGGTCGAGGGGAAGGTGACACGAGGCGATGGCCTGTTTTTCTTTTGATTTTGCAATGCCCTTGACTGAATCCTGTGACACATTGGAATTCACACAACGATGCCAATCTAGTTCACATTCTATATCATATTACTTTTTTCCTCGTAAACCGAGTTTGTATAATTATAGAAATTGGATAACGATCCATGAAATTGTGTTGAATAAGTCTTTAGCGAAATACTATTTCATAACATAACAGTTATAGAAGTAGATATTTTAGTGTATACAGGATGGGTTTGTGTCCCTCCGTTGGGTCCAAAATATATACTTTTATATACTTTGAACTATTTGTAAGTGGTCAGTGATCATCCTTATTGTATTTTAAATAATAAACCAATATTTTTCGTCGATCTCGTGCATGACAGAAAGAAAAAGACGTTTCTCTGAAAAAAAAAAAAACGAAAAAATCAAGACAGTTTTTTTTTTCAGCATATTTGCTCTGAAACAATGTTTAATGAAGGAAAATAATAGAGCCATGCGGATATGATGATTGTTTAAACTTGAGAGAGAGGGAAATCACCTCTACATTGTAAAAGTAAACATTCCTCTAAGTCGTTAGTTACCACTACTAAGGAAGTCCGAACGACTTATACCAAACATCATTTAGATTTGCTATTTTATTACTTACATTCACACACACACACACACACACGCACAGACACACACAGACACACACACACAAAGACACACGCACCTTAACAAGAGAAAATTAAGAATCAATAAGTATTTATATTGTTTATATACTATGTGTGTGTTGTAGATAGAAATTCACATAGGCACACACACACACACACACATATATATATATATATACATATACATATATATACATACACATCATGTCATATACAAAAATGTATATCAATAGATGAATAGATCTATTCGTTTTTTAGATGAAAGGAAATGATGAGATAAACCGTACAATTGTTCTCATGATGCTAAAGTTCTAGTTTTCGACGAGGAGGCATTTTGATATATATATATATATATATATATATATATATATATATATATATATATATATATATATATATATACATATATATATATATATATATATATATATATATATATCGTTTTCTTTCTTTTATAGGGAAAAGGTTATAATTCTCCTTTTAACACATGGTACTCTTGGGAGTGTGTACACTTTAGGAATATCGTTGATTCTCGTACCCCGATCTTTTCCACATTAATATAAAGTATATCTGATGGATTCGCACAATACACGTTTGTTTTCGTAACTGTGGTTTATGTATTAGAAGTAGATGTGTCTTCATTTTTACTTGTTATACCTGCAGCTGTAGTAGACTTTTTGTAATCACCATCGTCATCAGCAGTGTTATCACAAATACTTTTAGTATTAGTATCATTATTATTGCTATTGCCATTTTTCAACAGTATCATTATAACGATCCATACATCATTATTATTTTTAGCAGTAGTATCTTCCGTATATTATTGTAAATTCATCGGTGATGTACTTCAGTGTATTATTTCATTCAGTTATTTATATATCTTATGCATTCATTAAGTCGTTCATTAACCATCATTATTCTATCATATATCATATATAAATATCATATTATTAATTCGTTATGCTTGTTATTATCATTATCATTGATGTCACCATTATTTCAGCATTATCTTTACTTATCATTGCATTACTTTCATTTACTCACAAAAACCTCCAATGATATATACTATATATCTTGTAGCTTATCAAAATATCTTTAGTGATAAGATATATTGTAATACAACAACTGCAGACTAACAATAAGCACTGGAGTGCAATTTACACCGATTGCAATACAATAATTGTAGGTTATATAGAATAAGTATTCCTGGTTAATATGCACGTACTGTTTTACTACTATTAAATATACAAATAAATTATATTCATATTATTTCCATATCATATCGTAACCATCGAAACAGGATCCGTTATTTTCCTCAGAGCTTTACACGGGTGAGCCATAGAATCTTGAGGGAGTTCGAGCGTGTGATTCGGACGAGTCCTCCTCGTCTGAGTCTTGGACTGAGTATCGGCCTCTAGACACTCGATACTCCGACGACTCAGGATACTGAGCCTCGCCCTCGTACTCCACCTCGGCCACGTAGCCGGAGTCGCCGTCCACGTAGTACTTGACAGTCTGCAAGCGACTGTCGGGAAGCTGGACGTAGTACGAGCCCTGAGTGTAGTCGCCGTCGCGGGACTCCTGGTGGCCGAAGTGGTTGCCGGAGTAGTCGTGCTTCACGGCCCAGTCGAAGTCGTACTTTGCAGGTCCATATTCAGCAGAGTCTTCATCAGATCTCTGTAAGGAACGGATTATATATTGTATTGAAAGTAAAATTCAACTGCTCTATTTCCTTTTCTCTGAGGATAATAATGGTAATAATAGTAATAACATTAATAATAGCTAATAGACAAATAGGTTTTGCATACATACATGCATACACACACACACACACACACACACACACACACACACACACACATATATATATATATATATATATATATATATATATATATATATATATATATATATATATATATATATATATATATATATATACATATATATATATATATATGTATATATATATATATATATATATATATATATATATATATATATATATATATATATATGTATATATGTATATATATATATGTATTTATATATATATACATATATATGTATATCCATAAGTATATGTATATATATACTGTATATACATATATATATATATATTTTTTTTTTATAAACATGTGTTAGTGTCTGTCTTTGTGTGTGTGTGTGCATGCGTACGTGTGTGCTACAATTGTGAATTAAGTACTCACAGCACCACTCCGATATGCTCCTCGATTTTCTGAAGAGTTTTCAGAAGAACCTTTTGATACCTGAAAATAAATATAGGCTGTATAGAGTATTTGTTTATTTTTTTCAGACTTTTTCCATTTTGGGTTATTCATTTATCTCATATCTACATATACATATATCTATATCATCCTAAGTAACTCCCCACCCATCTCTCTCTCTCTCTCTCTCTCTCTCCCTATCTCTCTCATTCTCTCTGACTCTCTCTCGGTCTTTCACTGTCTTTCCTTCTCTCTCGCTCTTTCTCTCTCTCTCTTTCTCTCTCTTTCTCCCTCTTTCATTTTTTCTCTTTCTTTCTTTCTGTCTCTCTTCACTCTCAATCTCACACACACAAACACCATCCTCTCTAAATTGTTACCCACCCGAGGGACTCCATATAGGGAAGCTGGACGCGAATCCGCTTCAGCAAATGCAACCAGAGCCAACAGGAGGACAATCTATAAACAAATGATGCATCATAATTTTCGTCCACCTGAAGAAAACTACTTGTGAATGGAAAATACTCTACTGTAAACTAACTGATACAAAAAAAAAAAATCACTATATGCACAAATTTCCTTTTCTGCAGAGTGGAGGTTTTCTTACCAAAGTTACATATAATTTCTGAATACAAGCTGTGACAATCCCTAACAACTTACTTGGGCGTTCATGGTGAGACAACAGTCGAGGAAACACTGACTCTAATCGAGATTGTCTTTGTGGATTTATAGAGGAGAGGAGACGCTTGACACGGGCCAACGACCATCTTTTTTTTTTTTTCCTTTTGGATTTGCAATGGAATACGTTGGTCAGTTGTCAGTTCGGTTTTCCTTTTTTCTTCTTCTTCTTCTTTTTCTTCCATTTTATTAATTTTATTGAGATTCGTGAAAGTGATACATATATGAATTCCTTGTGTGTTGTTACGGACAGTATCTATATATATTATTAAAAAAATAATAATAAATAAATATAAATATATATATATATATATATATATATATATATATATATATATAGTATCTATACATATTATTCATAAAAGAAATATATATATATTTGGCTATTTCCTTTTAAATGATCACTCATCTGAGATCAGTGCCATTGCCTTACAAAATATTCAGTTGATGAGGAAACATAAAAAAAATAAACATAGGTCCTTCCAATTAAGCCACTGACCCAAATCTTATTTTTCTTTGCAATACTCGCCCCAGCAAACCTAGTCGGGTAGTGACCAATATTTTGCTATCAGGTTAAATCTTAGAAAAACAGGTCATGTCG
>BOPN01006415.1:75000-77097 GCA_017312705.2 Penaeus japonicus
AAAAAATCTGGTCACCGACTTGTGTCACCTTCCTCCCAGCCCTATAAATCTGGAAGGAGTGTCTCGACTTGGGTCAGTGTTTCCGCGACTGCTTTCACACCATGAACTCCCAGGTAAAGTTGTTAAGGATCGACGCAGTTTTGTTTCAGGGGTTATTTGTATAATGGGAGACTTTTACTAGACAGAAAGGAACTTTTGTGTAAAGTGTCTTTCTTTTCTTTTTATGTTGAGACGATAACGGAAAACTTCATATACACAGGAAAGAGGTTTTGAATAAATCGTCGGTTTTATATCTTTACATCAACGCGATTTATACTATTCACATGTAGCATTTTTCGGAGAAAGGCATGCTATAATGTCCTGTTTCTTTTTTAGACTGTTCTCCTTTTGGCTCTGGTTGCCTTTGTTGCGGCGGATTCGCGCCCAGCTTCCTTCTACGGGGTCCCTCATGTAAGTGGATGTTCAAAAAGATGACGAGAGAGAGAGAAAGGAAGAGGGAGAGAGCGAAAGCGAAAGAGAGAAAAAGAAAGACAAATTTCCTAAATCGCATTTGAAACAATAAATTAATAATGTAAGGTTATATTCTAAACACTATCTGGTAATTATTTCAGGTATCAAGGGATTCGTCTGAAAGTTCATCAGAGAATCGTGGATCATATCGCAGTAATGATGTGAGTATTCTACTTACTGTGAGTGTGTGCTTCCGTGTAAATACATATGTATATGTGTGTGTGGGTTTAAGCATGTATGTATGTTTAAGTATGAGTGTGCTGAAAATTAAAAGAAAATTCCTTCCATAAAATCGGTGAAAAATACACCATATAATGCATGATTCGCTCCTTACAGAGATCTGATGAGGACTCAGCTGAATATGAACCTGCAAAGTACGACTTCGACTGGGCCGTGAAGCACGACTACTCCGGCAACCACTTCGGCCACCAGGAGTCCCGCGACGGCGACTACACTCAGGGCTCGTACTACGTCCAGCTTCCCGACAGTCGCCTGCAGACTGTCAAGTACTACGTGGACGGCGACTCCGGCTACGTGGCTGAGGTGGAGTACGAGGGCGAAGCTCAGTATCCCGAGTCGTCGGAGTATCGAGTGTCTAGAGGCCGATACTCAGCCCAAGACTCAGACGAGGAGGACTCGTCCGAATCACACGTTCGAGCTCCCTCAAGATTCTATGGCTCACCCGTGTAAAGCTCTGAGGAAAATAACGGATCCTGTTTCGATGGTTACGATATGATATGGAAATAATATGAATATAATTTATTTGTATATTTAATAGTAGTAAAACAGTACGTGCATATTAACCAGGAATACTTATTCTATATAACCTACAATTATTGTATTGCAGTCGATGTAAATTGCACTCCAGTGCCTATTATTTGTCAGCAAGTGAATAAAAAAAAGTAAGGCAATGATAAACAAAAACAATGGTGAAATAATGGCGACATCAATGATAATGATAATAACAAGCATAACGAATAAATAATATAATATTCATATATGATATATGATATAATAATGATGGTTATTGAACGATTGAATGTATGAGATATATAAATAACTGGATGAAATAATACACTGAAGTACATCACTGATGAATTTATAGTAAAATACGGAGTATACTACTGCTGAAAAGATAATGATGATCATAAAATTGTTTATGGTAACACTGAGGATGATAGTAATAACAATAGTAATAATGATAACATGAACAACAGTAATAATGATAGAGTTGAAAAATGGCAAAAACAATAATAATGATATTAATACTAAAAGTATTAGTGATAACAATATTGATGGCGATGATTATCATAAACACAGTACTACAGCTGCAGGTACAACAAGTAGATACATCTACTTCTATTACATAAACCATAGTTATGAAAACAAACGTGTATTGAGCGAATCCATTAGATATACTTTATATTAATGTGGAAAAGATCTGGGTACGAGAATCAACAGCTATTCCTAAAGTGTACACACTCCCAAGAGTACCATGTGTTAAAAGGAGAATTATAACCTTTTCCCTATAAAAGAAAGAAAGAAGATATATATATATATATATATATATATATATATATATGTATA
>BOPN01006416.1:59460-61960 GCA_017312705.2 Penaeus japonicus
TGTGTATTCATATTCCCGATGTTACCCTGCATCCCGTATCTCGTGCTAAAGGGATTATGAAAGAATTTACAAACACATAATAAACTTAAATAAGGCTAAGTAGAATTAAAACAGGAGCAGAATGCCCAGAAAGCGGAACTCGTCCACGCCGATTGGTATCAGTATCTCCACTGCCTTGCTCACCCTATCATATCCTCCTCCTCCTCCTTCTATTCACACTCTTTTGCATTGCTGGAGACCCCTGAACGTCATCCTTCACTGACTGAGGGAGGGTAAGCTTGCAGAAAAAAACAAGGAAGTTGCAGGAATTGAAGGAGAATAAGTAAGTAGCATACGTTAAAGGCTTATATCTTGGAATTAGTATCTTCCTCCGTTGTCTTTCGTTTTCTATATTTATTTGTGTGTGTGTGTGTGTGTCTGTCTCTGTCTCTGTCTCTCTTTCTGTCTCTCTCTCTCTTCATACGTTTTCTACATGTCAACATGTAGAAAATATATTCAACATGTATTTGAACATCGTACATCGTTGTATTATGTATGTATTATGTATATGTTTACATATTATCAGATGTAGGTTGCCAAATCAGGCAAATTACCTTTTTTGTACAGATTTGAAAAATACAATAAGTTGCGTCTTTCAGCAAGCTATATTACCTTTACATGGGGGAAATATCAACAGTCGTTTGGATCAATTTGAAGATAGATATATTTGAGATGCGGTTTCTAGAGAATTTAGCTGTAATCGCTTTTATATGTATGTATATATATATATATATATATATATATATATATATACATACATATATATATATATATATATATATATATATATATATATATGTATGTATATATATATATATATATATATATATATATATATATATATATCATATATATATATATATATATATATATATATATATATATATATATATATATATATATATATACATACACACACACACACACACACACATATATATATACACATATATACATAGCTATATATGTATGCATACACAATGTCATTGTTGCAATTAACATCATATTTTTTACCACGGATGCACTTAACATGACCACCATAATTTCCGTACCTTCTAAATACATGCAACGACAAACTCTTTTCCACATTCTACATCGACTTCATATAAAAAGTACAATAAGCTTGTCACATCATCTACTCACAATGAATATCATGTGGTTTGGGTCCGCGGGGCGAACAGCTGGCAGGAGATCGGGTCTCTTCAAGATGTCATCCAGGGAATTGATCGGAGTCTCGTACCTAACGGAGGGAGAAGGATATAGAATCTTTATTACCATCTAAGGCGTGAAGAAAAGGGAAGATATAATGATGCAGTCTCTTAATTACTTGATAAGAATCAAGGCGAGGAGGGAGGAAAGTAATCTCTGAATGGCACTAAAAAATACAACTAATAAAAAAAATAGTCAAAAGTCATTTTAATAACTAACGACTCTATCGAAATCCTTCATAAATTTATTCCTTTTTCAAACGTGGTTTTCTCTTTTTCTTTCCCATTTATTATTGTTCCTATTGATAAAGAAATATTTAGTTTTACCTGGGAATAGAGAGCCAGGCTGTAAGATTACCGGAGTATACAGCAACAAGGGTAATGATAACCAGCCAGCTCGAGGCAGCCACAGCCCGGCCGCTCAAACTCCTGGGTTGATGGGCGTGAGCTGGAAAGAACAACACAATCTGTTATGACGTTAATGATGTTAGTAATAGTAGTAGTAGCAATGAAAATAATGGCAGTGATAATAACGCCGACAATAATAATTGCAACAACATTAACAATGACAATGATGATTATATATACATACATACATACATACATATATATATATATATATATATATATATATATATATATATATATATCAATATAAATACATATACATACATATCTCTCTCTCTCTCTCTCTCTCTCTCTCTCTCTCTCTCTCTCTCTATATATATATATATATATATATATATATATATATATATATATATATACATACACACATATTTCTATGTATATGCATATATTTATCCATTTATTTATTCATACAATCGGATATTTTACCTTGAAGAAGTAAAGCTTTGGTTATCAAAACAAACGACATTGCCGGCGACCAGGGAGCATACCCAGAGGGGTGTGAGAGTATCCAGATGACTGCCCACAATGCCCCAACGGCCAGTGACACGAATACTCCAACACATGCCCAGCTCTGCGAAAAGTAGGTTAGCATTAATAATAATAATATTATTATTATTATAACCTAGTACCTGCATATTGCATTTTGCACAGGGTCACGCTTAGCTTTGTGATCTCATGCTGATATTATTGACAATTTTATCACCAGCTTTTCATCCCTATCATTATTCTTATTATCACCATCATTCTTATCACCATAATCATTTTAATCACCATCATTATCAAAATCATTATTCTCATTATCATCATCATTTTCACAATCATTATTCTCATCACCATCATCA
>BOPN01006417.1:0-5000 GCA_017312705.2 Penaeus japonicus
GATCACCGAAGCGAAGCGAAATTGAGTCATTTTCCCGCCAAAAAAAAGAAGGAAAAGAAACAACCGGCCATTTTTTATTTTTTTTTCGTGCCGCCAAAGGTCATCAAGCCTGCCATCTGGTGACTGGACGAGACACTATCAGGAAAGTGAATCTAAGGAGGCCTCACTTCGCGTGATACATTAGGAGACAAACGAGCGGGAAACAATACATCAGCTACGTAACGACTGCCTAATGACCGCTAAATGGCTGGTTGACGATTGGACGAGGCTAAAGGGGGTGGGGAGGGGGCGAGGGGGCGAGGGGGGCGGTCGGTGGGGAGGGAGGGGGAAATGGGGTGGTAGTGGGTGGGGACGGGGCAATTGGTTTTCATATTTTGTTTATTTCTTTTTTATTGAAATATTTTTTTTGTGTTATTGTATTTTGTTTGTTTGGTATTTTTGTATTTTGGGTGTTTTATCTTTTCTTTAGGGATTGTAGTCTGTGAGTCAGCTATTGTGTAATAAGCGTCATGTATATTTTGTATATACATATACATATATATTTGTATATATACATATACATTTTTATATATTCATATATATACATATATCTTTATATATATATACATATATATTTGTATATATACATGTATATATATATATATATATATATATATATATATATATATATATATATATATATATATATATATATTCAAACGTGTGCGTGAGTGTGTGTGTGTGTGTGTATGTGTGTGTGTGTGTGTGTGCGTGTGTGAAAGGCTGCATATGCAGAATCATACTAATAAAACTGGCAGTAACAGGAAATCGGTATCAGGCTCTGAGAAGAAAAATAAAAAAGAATTTCTCTCTCTCTCATTCCATCTTCCTCCCTCACCCTTTCCTACCTCTCCCTCCCTCTCCCATTCTCTCTCAATCGCCCTCTAGCTCCAGAAACCCCCACCCCTCGAACCCCTCCCCTCCCCTACCCTTCCTTCCCACCCTATCTACCCTCACACCCTTCCCTCTCACCCTTCCACGCCCTAAGATTGCGTAGGAGTCCCTCCTGTGTGGGCGACCATCCATCCCGCCGTAACAGCATCACTATTTCCTCTCCTTTAAGACGTCCTTTAAGATCTGTGATGCTGTCGGGCTGAGGAACAACTTCCGGTTTCGATATCAATCGGGTTGTTGCGTCGTTAAGGGTGAGAATGTGGGCGTGGGAGTGGGAGTGGGAGGGAGGTGGGGGTGGGGGGGAAGATGGGGGTGAGGGTGTGGGAGAGATGGGGTGAGAGTGGGAGTGGGATGGGGTGGGGGTGTGGGGGAGATGGGCGTGGGGGTGGGAGGGAGATGGGGGAGATGGGGGGGGAAGAGAGAGGGAGAAGCGGGAAAGACAGAGTGGGAGGGGTGGGGAGGGAGAGAGAGAGAGAAAGAGAGAGAGGCAAGGAAGAGTGATGGGTGGGAAGAGAAGGAGAGAGATGGGGTGGGAGGAGAAGGGTGGGTAAGGAAGAGGAGAGGAAAGGAGGGGAGAGGAGGGAAACAGGTAGGTAGGGGAAGAGAGAAGAGATGAAGAAGGAAGGAGTTGGAGTGAGGGGAGGAAGATGAGGAGAAGTAGGGAGTGAGGAGGAGGAGAACGAGAGATGGAGAGAAACGAGGAGAAAGAGGAAAGAAGAGTAGAAGAAAGAAAGGAGGAAAAAGAGGAAGAGGAAGAGGAGAAGGACTTAATAGAAAAAGAAAAACAGCGCGAAAGGAAAACAGAAGAAAAAGAAATAGAAAAATCTCTAAATAGCCAAGGAAGAATAACGTCAAGGACAAGAAGTAAAAGACTAATAATATAATAATGAAAAATGAATGACAATGAAGATAAAAAAGGAAAATGTGAATGCGAATCCAACTACATATGCCACGAATTAAGAACATTTTAAACAATAGAAAAAAAATATGCTACGAAAATTAATTGAAAAAAAAAAGAAAAACATTATTTCTTTCTACTTTTCTGTCTTTTAATTCTTTCCTTTCTTTCCCCTTTCTCTCTCTCCCTTTCCCCCCCTCCCCCCTTTTTTTACTCTCTCTCATTTCTAAATTCTGAATATAGACCTTCACTAACCAATCGAGGGGCCGAAAATGATGGCGTGGGTGATTCCAAACCCCCGCCCCGCCCACCACAGCGGTAGATCACACCCGATAACTCGCCCGCCCACCGCCAGGGGGACAGACGACAAAGCTACACGATAGATGGCGCTGTTATTGGCCGCCATTACCACCCTCGTCCTTACGTCTTTATCGCTCGACATCGTCTTCGGGTGGACAGGCTATGGGTTTCTTTGCTTTTCTTTTGTTCTCGTGTTTATTTGGGTTTGTTTTGCTCTTCTTGTTTGTTTGTTTTTGTTTTTATTTGGGGGGAGGGGGAGGTATGGGAGGATAGATGGTCTTGTGTTTGTTTTTACTTCTTTTGTTTTGTTTTGTTTTACTCTTTGGAGGCGTTTGCTTTGTGTATTTTTTTGTTAGGGTGGAGGGGGTGGGGAGGGAGGTGGGAGGAGGGAGGAGGGAGGAGGGAGGGATAGAGAAGGGAGAGGATGGAAAGGTGTGTACGTGTGTGGGGAGGGGGCAGGGGAGGGGAGGGAGTGGAGATTTATGTGCGTTTATTTCAGTGTGTGTGGCCATTTTCGTGCCGTCTTTTTTTCTTTTCTTATCTTTCCTTTTTTTCATTTTTCTTCTCTTTCTCCTCCTGATTTCTTTTCGATGTCTCCTCTTCCTCTTCTGAATGTTCTTCCTCATCATCTTCTCAGCCTTCGTCGTCTTCTTCTTCATCTTCAAGTTCTCCTACTCCTTATTCTCCCTTTCCATCTTCTTTGCCTTCTCCAGTTTCTTCTCCTTCTCTATCTTTTCCTTCTTCCTCTTCTCGTTCTTCCCCTTCTCTTTCTTCATCTCCCTCCCCTTATTTATCTTCTTCCTCCTCCTCTCCTTTTCTCTCTCCTTCCCCTTCTCCTTATTTTTCTTTTTCTCCTTATTTTCTTCTCCATCCTTTCCTTCTCCTTCCTCCTCTTCTTCCCCTTCTCTCTCTTCTCCTACTCCCTCCTCTCCTTCTTCTTCCTCCTCTCCCTCTCCTTCTCCTTCCCCTCCTTTCTCCTCTCCTTCTTTCTTTGCATCAAATATGTAAATCAACAACGATAATTATATCATTATCTGTTTATTTGACGTTCATTTGACGCCCGTTTTCTTTCTGCTTACTCGTTCACAAAAAAAACAAAAAAAAAAAATAAAAAAAATAAAATAAAATAAAAAAAACTCTTCATTTCTTTAAACAGTTTATGAAAGAAAAATCTTGTCGTACTGATTATTGTAGTGTAATCTAACTGCAATATCTTATCGTATCATTAAAAATGATTAATATTGATTTTAATTCGGTGGCATCTGGTGATTTTTAGATGGAGGGTTTCCGTTTTCTATGCGTCTTTTTGGCGGTTTTGACTTGGAATGAAGGATAATTTGAATGTTTTGTTTTTCTTTATTACTCTTTTGTATTGATATTGATTTCTATCGTTTTATGTGATGGGAACATACACACACACACACACAAACACACACACACACACACAAACAAACACAAACACACACACACACAAGCTTGCACAAAAACGCAAACAAACACACCCAAATAAAACAAACACATCCCCACCCCCCAAAAAAAAAAAAAAAAAATCTAATACCAAGAAAATAATAAAGCCATCTATAACATCTTAAGAAACACAAACGTAACACTTTACAAACATCTTGACACAACACACAATATAAGGTCGAAGACACACCAAACATTCACACGATTGCCCGCTGTTGGGTTAAGTGGCTTGGCTGGTTCTCGACCTGTTACAAATACACATAAATGTATGTTGGCCTTATGTGGGCGTCGGTAAAGGGGTGGGGGTGAGGGGGAGGGGGATAGGGGTATGTGAGAAGGAGGGGGGGGTGATGGGGATGGGAGGAGGGCGTGTTGGAGGGGGAGGGATTGGGAGGGGGGGTGAGGGGGAGTGAGTTTTGGAAGGGGGTGAAGGGGATGGGAGGAGTGTGTGTTGGAGGGGGGGGGGTGATGGGGATGGGAGGAGGGCGGGGTGAGGGGGAAGGGGGAGGGAGGAGTGCGTGTTGGGTGGGGAGTGGGGTGGGGGGGTTATGTGTCTGTGTTTGTGGGTTTGTGGGTTTATGTGAGCGAGGAAGAGAGAAAGAGAGAGAGAGAGAGAGGGGGGGGGGGATGAAAAAGAATGTGTAAGAGAGAAAGAAGAAAAAAAAGAGGCGAAAGAAGAAACCTAAAAAAGAAATAAAGAAACCAAAAGAAGAAAGCCAAAACGAAAACAAAACACAGAGAGAAAAAATCAACAACAATGAAACAACACTAAAGAAAAAAAAAAAAAAAGCAAATGAATATCTTTTTAATCTGAATCAGTAAAATGAATTAACAAAATACATTAAATAAAGAGATTTAATAGAATCAGATTAAAAAAAAAAAAAAAAAAAAAAGTCCTGAAATTAACACACCACAGAAATCAAGGCCATTCTCAGTACAGTAAGAATCCCAGTTTAAGATAATGGTTATCTTTATGGCATTTCTGTTGGATTTACGTGGACTCATCTGTGGTTGTGAAGCTCTAATCTCTCTCTCTCTCTCTCTCTTTCTCTCTCTGTCTCTCTCTCTGTCTGTCTCTCTCTCTCTCTCTCTCTCTCTCTCTCTCTCTCTCATTCTTTCTCGCTCTCCCTAAATACACATTCATTTTCTCTCATTTCGAAAAAAATACAACAAATGTTTTGAATCTTAACACAGTTCGAATTGCTCTCAAACACAATAACGATTGCTATTCCTTTTCGATAAATAAGCATGCGTATTTTCGAAAACACAATATAACGTTTTGGAACACGACGTTGCATCATTTTAAAGCACACACGCAAAAATTTGCAATTTTGAATTTGAACACTAACACTATAACGGTCACTATTTACATTGCTCCGTAATGTTATCAAAGACAATAATC
>BOPN01006417.1:7500-10000 GCA_017312705.2 Penaeus japonicus
TTCCTTGAGGGAAATAATAAAATTCCCTGAACCTTCGCTCGAAACAGAAAAAAGAAAAACGGACTGTAGAACAAGCCACGCCCACCAAACACGAAAGCCGGGATGTATAAAGAATTTTACAACACAAAAACCTCCGGTGCGGTTTTGTCACACACAAGCCACAAGTCTTGAAAGGTAACCATGGCAACGGCAGTAAACAACGTAATTCCCGGGTCGCCCGACAGATGGCAGCACGCGACATTGATTAGACAGGTGAAGGAAGGTGTCTCGCTCAACGGGCGTTATCCTCACGGGGTAAAGGACCTTTATATCACAAGTACATAGAGGCCAATATTAAATTATTTCCAGAAGCTACTCTGTCTTTCCTGCGGGATTTGATAGTGACGCCAACGCATTTGAAAATCGTATAATGAACCCGGTCAAGGCATTTGATGACGAGCGGTGGACAGAACCACAGCCTTTGCTGATGGACAGATAAATGGCGTATTTGCGTGACTGTCTGAAGGTTATCGATTCTCTGGACGAGTTCGCGTCAAAACGAATAACAGTGATTATTTTCCCTGTTAGAAAATAAGTTATTAAATCTATGTGATGATTATGAATATGTGAGGAATGTGAAAGTGATGTTATGTTGCTTTCGAGTAGGGCTGAAAGTATTACAGTATTATCATTGCTGCCATATCTAAATGCATTGTAAATTTTATGATATGCATACATACATACGTACATTCATATGTATATATATATATATATATATATATATATATATATATATATATATATATGTATATATGTATGTATGTATATATATATATATATATTTATTTATTTATATATATATATTTATATATATAGATAGATAGATAGATAGATAGATATATCACTTTTTTCATCCTTTCTCCTCCCTCCCCCTTTCTTCTTCCCTACTCCCTCACTCTCCCTCTTTCTCCTTCCCTTCTCTTCCCTCTCTCTTTCATTATTTCTCCTTCCCATCTCCTCCCTCCTTCCCTCTCCCTCTTTCTCCTTCCCATCTCCTCCCTCCTTACCTCTCCCTCTTTCCCCCTCCCATCTCCATCCTCCCTCCCTCTCCCTCTTTCCCCCTCCTTCCATATCCTTCTCCTCCTCGACCCTTTCCGCCTCTCTCTTCCAGTCGAGCCCGCCGAGCACATCCCGCCGTTATACTTCACCGAATATTAACTTTCAAAGTCCCCTTTCCGCTTGCCGTATCTGATCCTCAAGGGAGAATCGGATTCTAGCAAATCATTTCCACAACCTCACCATAACAATAGGGTTCCTATGGTGTCCCGTGGCGTGGAGACGGGCAGGGGTTATGGTAGCATAATGAGGTTTTTGCATGCGTGTTGCGGGGCCATGGGAGGAGGTCAGGGTTTGTGTTTGTGTTGTTGAGTAAATACGGGGTTGGGGAAGGCAGTGCAAAAAAAAGCAGGGCTATTTTCTTGTGATTTAACTTCTGTTTGCTTTTGTCTCTGCGTGTGTATGAAAGGGAGGTAGAATGAAATAGAGGAAGAGAGAGAGAGAAAGAGAATAAAATAGAGACATAGATAGATAGAGAGAGAGAGAGAGAGAGAGAGAAAAAAAATGAAATAGATAGAGAGAGAGACAGAGAGCGACAGAAGACAGCGAGAAGGAAAAGAAATAGAGAAGAAAGCGAAAAAAAAAAAAAAGATCCTAAAAGAGAAATATCACGTCTTTATTTCTACGCCTGTGTGTGTGTATCCCACCGCGTTTGCATCCCCCGCGAGTGCAAGGGCGCGTGGGAATTGAGTTTACCAGACGGAGGAGTCGCCCATGGTCCACCCAGGCGCGGGAGCTTTGATATTTTGGTGATGACTGCTGACTGGCCGAGGCGAAGGTAAGGTCAAGCTAGGGTTGCTAGGAAACGCGCAGTCTGCCGGTGCGTCGCCCCCTTGTCCCAGCGAGCAGCGAGTTCGTGTGGGTGGACGGACGAGTAGACACAGCGAGTCATGCCTTTGGCCACGTTTGCTTGCTTACGGGGTCTTTCCTTTGGGGTGGGGGGTGGGGGGGGGGGGAGAGATGGGAGAATGATGGTCAGTTTTTGTATCTATCTATCTATCTATCTATCTATTTATCTATATACTTATATATCGATCTATCTAACTTAACTCTCTCTCTATCTATCTATCTATCTATCTATCTATCTATCTATCTATCTATCTCTCTCTCTTTCTCTCTTTCTCTCTTTCTCTTGTTCTCGCTCTCTCTCCTTATGTGTGTATAAGTGTACATGTGTGTGCTGTGTGTACTGTGTGTGTGTGCTGTTTATGCGCGTGTGATTGTTTGCGTTTATGTATATTTCTGTTTGCACGAGTGCCACCCCACCGCTATTTACACATAACGTCCTGTCGACGTCTCGGGCGAAAGAGGCGAGAGCTATTTGCGAATGGTGCATGAAATTACCATGCAGCGGAGGAGGAGCAGGGTCAGGAGAGGTCAATTAACACGTCATCCGTAACCTCGA
>BOPN01006417.1:17500-22500 GCA_017312705.2 Penaeus japonicus
ACTATAGTTATCATCATTATCATTATTAGCAGTATTACTGTTATCTTTATCATTATTGTTCTTCTTATTATCCTCATTATCTTAATTACTGTTATTATCATCCTCATTGTTATCATTATCTTTATTAGCATTACCATCACTATTACCTATATCATTACCATCATCATCTTTATCATTACCATGATTGTTATCCTTATTATCCTTATCATCATTATTATTATTATTATCAATGTTATTATTATTATTATCATTATCATTATTATTGTTATTATTATCATTATTATTATTATTATTATCATTATTATTATTATTATTATTATTATTATTAATATTATTATTATCATTACTATTATCATTATTATCATCATTATTATCATTATCATTATTATCATCATTTTTATCATTATCAGCAGTATTACTGTTATCTTTATCATTATTGTTCTTCTTATTATCCTTATTATCTTAATTACTGTTATTATCATATATATATATATATATATATATATATATATATATATATATATATATATATGTTTTGATAGTTATGATAGTAATAGTAACAGTAACAGTAATAGTAATAGTATGAATGTATATATATATTTATTTATTTATATATGTATATATATATATATATATATATATATATATATATATATATATATATAATACATTATCTTAATTCTTCCAAAACGTGGAGAAACTTAAGGTAAGAAATCACTTCACACAAAGACTTGAGAATACATAAATATACCTTGTTACAGTTGAACTCCTTCGTGGTTCAGTCGTCTAACAATCAATATTCAGAGAAAATGCATCTCCCACACACACAAACATAACTACATGACTGCCCACGCCATATCTCAGGTTCTAAGCAGTCTCAAACACCTCCCCATGGTCTACAACCTCACTAATACTTTCAAATACAAATGGTGAAACTGTGACATTGCTGATGCTGATACAAGAAACAGATTTGATAGTTCATTATCGTCTTTCCTCTTGACAAACTAAACTATTTACGTGTGTGTGTGTGTGTGTGTATGTGTGTGTGTGTGTGTGTGTGTGCGTGTGTGTGTGTGTGTGTGTGTGTGTGTGTGTGTGTGCGTGTGTGTGTGTGTGAACTAAGATAGATGGCTTAAGTTCACATTTCCTTAATCAAGTGAACCAAGCAAGATGTGCCTCAGAGACCCCCAGCCTAAACATTTTCAGAATGTTTTGAGGCATGTAGGATGGATATATGTGTAATGTAGAGAGGTCAATTTTAAGCCCTTAATCTCACCAGTTAGTTTGTCTTATTCAGCACCCCTAATAGGCCCTAGTATATTGTATTTCCTTCCTCTGCATGAGTCGAAAAGTTTTATTGCATGCATATCCCTTTTAACAATCTTATAGAGGAACGATAATAAAGAGGTTGTTGTTTTTTTTGTTGTTGTTTTTTAATACACCGATATAACTAGACTAGTTAGCTCGAGATCCAGAGTCTAGTTTTTTTTTTTTTTTTTTTTTTTTTTTATCTTGTAGTTTAAAAATGAGGTGAAGAAAATGTGAGAGGCAACATAAAATACTCAAGGTTGCGATAAAGAACTCGTTACACTGTGAAGCGCTTTAGATTTTGAGTTTTTGAGTGAAATAATTGAGCAGTGAGTGAGTAAACGACTGGCCGGGGTCACGCGCATGGCCCGAGATCAACTAGGCTGTCCCTAGCTGATGACGTCATTTTAACGTCACCCATAATGGCCGTTCATACACCGCCTGTGGGGAGAAAACACTCCGTTGGCTCAGGATTCCCTTGCAATCCTACAATTGATCTGGCATGTTTTTTTTTCTTTTTTTTTACATTTTGAAAATAGATCCAGAAGATTTAAATGTTTTCAACAAATTAGAAATGATAAAGTGATAATAACGTTTTCAGAAACAAGTTTTAGACTTCTGCAACAGATATGAAGAAAAAAAACATACCTATCAAAACCTCAAGTCAAAGGATAGAAATACTGACCATCAATTAGGTATGCACCATTTGATATAAACAAAGATGTTCTAGAGCAAGTACTCGGTAAATACGGGAAAGTGTACAACATAAGGATAAGGACAACAAAAATGGAAATCAGACAGAACATTCCTCCCAAAAGGACAATATGTGGACGTAGTGTTAGTTTTATATATATAAAAAGTAGACAAACTAAGACGTCCTATAAATGCGGGATGGCTGATCATCTGGCAGCATCCTGCGCACATGAAGACCGTATTAATAATATCCTTTACGAAGAAGACTTTCCTCCATTAAGAGAAGAATCAGATGAGGACCAGAAGGATTGCCAAAAGGAAACCAAAGCAACTTTAAATGACCTCGAGGAAATAAGGGCGGAAGTAGAGGAGATAAAGACCGGACAAAGAAGACAGATGGCGCCGATGGAGGCTAGCGGGAATGTAGAGCTCTTGGAAATACCGGGAGGTCAGAGTACAGCTGGCCAACGGCAATCTACACAGGCAGATGTACATGAAAGTGCGGATACGATGGAACCACGAGGGGAAGCTGGAGAGGATTGTAAAAAAAAAATAATAATAAAATAATAATAATAATAATAATAATAATAATAATAATAATGATAATAATAATAATAATAATAATAATAATAATAATAATAATAATAATAATAAACAAATAAATAAATAAATAGATAAATAGATAAATAAAATAGTGAGGAAAAAAAAACAGGAAATACAAAGGACAGTGCAGGTGGAAGCGGAAAACATGGAAACAGAAAAGACACAGTTAAACAGACCGAGGTGGGAACAACGAAGTGACAAGAAGTAGCTGACGAGATGCAAACACAATTGCAAACAATGTCGACCGAGCAACGCGACAGGGATGGCGAGATAGTAGCGGAGAGAGAGATAGCAGGATGGAAATGCGCAAAAATGTGGTGGGACAAAGACGTAAATAGTTACAGATGGATGTGAGAAGTGAATGGAAGTAAAAATGGTGGGAAAAGATACGATAAAAATAGAGAAAAAGCCGTTACATGATGAAGATGGCGAGACCCAGCGAGAAAAAAAAAAAAAAAAAGATGGCAAGGTGGTTCCGCGACGACATGAATGAGATGCTGGAGGAAAGAGACACGCCCAGATGTCAAAGCAGAGGGCGTGGTGAGGAGCAGATGAAGGCGAACAGGCAGGTGGACAAAAGCTCAAAGTGAATAAAAAAGGTAGAGATTGCAGTGGTAAAACTGTTAGATATAAATTTTACAAAGTATTATAAATCAGACTGCCTAAAACACTATAGTTTGGAAAGATACAGTAAGAGATATAAAGTAATAATTAATAAAACAGCAGGTACAAATCGAATGCAGCTGGTAAAAATATATATCACATATATTGAAAACAGAAAAATAAAACTTTAAAATAGAAAAAGGATAGTGTTTATTTCTATCAAAATGTCTATAACAATAGCTGCCCCCAACATAAATGGGCTAAATGATGTTTGTAAACAAACGAAACCAGCATCTTATGCAATTTTTCAAAAGATAGATATTTTGATGCTACAGGAGTACAACGTTAAACACAAAGTGCATTTTAGATATTTACTTTGATGTTATCCTAAATGCTTGTGTTAAATTAAAAGGAGGCACTGCTTCTCTTATAAATAAGATTAGAGATATCAAGATGCTAAGTACTAAAATGGATGCTGAAAGACGGATATTGAGTATGTAGGTAGCATACTATGAAAGGATCATCCCCATTATAAATGTATGTGCCCCCTCGTGTTTAAACAAAATCAAGGACAGAAATAAACTTAAACAAACCACTCTTACTACCTAACCGAACACACCCTTTTAGGTGGGCTTCGATGAAAGTTCGAAGCAATGAAATCTACAAGACTTCAAGATCCAATGCCTTAAGGGACCTTCTTAGCAATATTAGGTTAAACGATATAATGAACACAGACACAAATCTTCCAGAGTATACCTATATCACTAATAACTATGACTCTAGAATAGACAGGATATATGTAAAACAGATCCATGATAACATTGTAGCAGGTGATACTGTTCCGGTTACCTTTTCGGACCATTGTATGATAAAATGTACCTCAAAAAATGAATGGTATACTAGTAGGGAAAGGGGTGTGGAAACTGAATTTAAAAATTATTAACAATTAGGAATATAAATCTTTTGTAACATGTGAAAACTACTAAAGTTTAAAATTCGTTATTACAAAAATATACTAGAGTGGTGGGAAGAATGTGCGAACCCAGAATGTAAACTTTTCTTTCTGAAAGAAGCAAGGAGGATTTCTGCTAAAAAAAATATGGGCTGCTTAATTTTCTCCAAAGTAGGATAAAACAATTGCATTTCTTAGGAAATCTGGAAATATAAGATACACTGAAATCAGATATTTAAAAGAAAAAATGAAAGAATTCTAAATGAAACATGTGTGGGAATGAACTCAGGGCTAAACGTCGAGACAGAGTAGAAGGTGAAAAATTGTCTTTGCATCTATTATCTTAGGGGAAAAAATATATATATAGGAAAATGATGACTAAAGTCGATGATGGTGTTAGAAATGTCATCACAAATATAGAAAGCATATCTCAGCCAGATAAGCATGAGAGTTAATGGTAATGAGGGTGAACAACTAAAATTACTCGGAAAATGTACTGATAAATCAAATAGAACAGATAAAGAGATATTACTTGACATGGTTGTTGAAAATCAAATTTAAAAGGAATAAAACTTGGCAAATCGCCTGGCTCAGGTGTGTTACCGATAGAATTTACAAAGTATTTTGGTCCGTAATAAGACAACGTTGTAAAAGTTATATTCATGACGAATACACTTTTTGAATCTTAACACTGAGGATTAATTACATTGCTGCTGAAGAACGGAAATGATGAAAAGATTGAGAACTGGAGACCGATCACCTCACTGTGTGTAGATTATAAAATAGAAATAAAACTACTGACAAACAGGCTTAAGTTTGTCAGCTAGATATCTCTCCATAC
>BOPN01006417.1:27500-29334 GCA_017312705.2 Penaeus japonicus
TGTGGTATCAACTGAATCATACTTGAGACTCTGTCAGATCACAGACTTGCTCGATCAGTTATTACAGTTGGTCTAGATGACTCATCTTTGATCTCTTGGAACGCAACTGAACTAGATCTTGTCCTTGGAATACAACCGACCTAATTTTGTACCTCAGCAATACAAACGCCCCGCCCTGTCTTTGGCTAACTGAATTACAGACAAGCCAAATCTTCTAACTGCCCTTTTGAAATTAACCTGTCTTCATAAGTGATGAGCGACGCCAAAGTCAATCAGGAAGTTATGCCAAGAGAACGTCCATGGGCATGTGTTGAGAACCGATGAAGTAGATGACACCGCTAATAACCTTTGGTGTTGAACCGACAGAGCATTTTATATAATCACATACGCACGAAATAGGCATACCTTAACGGTACTTATAAACCGTTAATTCCAAAGTACTATTGTGTAATCACAATGAGTCGATAATGTGAGCACATGGGAACCGATTAAGTTACGTTATCCGGAAGTCCTTTCCAGAATGAGTAAAGTTGAGTCAATTGTACTTAATTGATAATAACATCAATATTAATATCATGAACAATATCAATAATAGTCATCGACACTACAACAACCATCATGGTACCAAGAACAATTGAGAACAATTTAAACTTAGTAAAAGTAAAAGTATGGCCCAAAAAGCTGCCCTATATATATTTTTTTTTTCTTTCTTTCTTTTTTTTCTTTTTTTTTTTTTTATTCACATGCAATGTATACGTTCAAGGTAAGTTCATGTCTCACCAGCATACGCTATGAATGTATTCATGGAAAATGATTCACTTCTTATCGACTGTTTGGCGCCATTCATCATTAACATTCTATTTTTATAATTTTCTTGATTGCAGTCAGTAACATTACCTTCTTGGCTACTATCAGCATTGATATCATCAATGGCATTTCTATAATCAAATGAGTTCATCATACTACGAAGCACAGTTATCCGCGTCGCCCATTCACTGTAAATGGGACAAAGCTGCTTTCTCTGAAAGGAGAACTGAAAGGTGTTCAGGTAAGAACAGGTGTGCCATCCGTGTTTTGTTCAACATCGCTTATCATTGTCTTCCCTTAGTCAGTAGTCTGAGTCCACCAGTACGAGCAAGTGTGGTTGCTCGAGGCTACAAGTTCTCATCCTTTTGGAACGGTTGCGGAGAAAAGCTTCACTGCAGGAGAGAATCAGCTTCTGGAGTTTTTATTGGTCAAGCAGGAAAAAAGCTGGGAGTCAAGATGAGGAAATTCATTTTGCTTTTGGCGATGGTCATTATCATGGCGATTGGCTCTGTCGACTCCATGGTAAGTTATCACTTTTCCACTATCATTCTGTCGCTACTCTTATCAGTTAAATTATATTATTGAAGCGGTATCATACATACCTGTCTCTTCGAGAAATCATTTTGGTCACTGTGATTAAAACTAAACAAAACATATTTCTGATAACAAGAAATTGGAAAGGGTCTCTAGACGGAGACAAAGGACAGACGCATTTAATGAAAAAGAAAATCCAATCAAATGATCTAATCATCAAAAATATTGCACAGAATTGGGGAAATCAGTGCCGGGAAGCAGGAGGGAATTGCGTGGTTCTCAGGAAAGCGTCACCAGCTTGCAAGAAATATCGAGAAGTTAACGATTGCCGAGGAACGCGAAGTTGCTGCCCAGGTGAGGTCGAAGGATACACACTTGTGGTTTTCTGTGTGCGCACTTATACAACCATACGTATGTATATATATCTATATGTATATGTATATATATCTATATCTATATACATATGTATATATACATATATATAAATATATAT
>BOPN01006417.1:43293-45793 GCA_017312705.2 Penaeus japonicus
ACTTTATATCAACTTAAATAGAGTAATCTAAAATGACTTGAGGAAAAGGTGAAAAGGTAAAAATAATAATAATAATAATAATAAAAAAAAAGAACCATATTAAAAGAAATTAAATTATGCCTCAGATGTACAGAGGATAATTTAATTTATGTATCTTTTAATATCCATCTTTTACACACTTTATATTAACTTACATAGAGTAATCTAAAAATAAAAAAAATAATAATAATAACAATCATAAGTAAACACAAAAGAGATGTAGCCTCTCTCACCCAATTACAAATTTAGAATATTGCAAAAAGAAAGCTGCTAAATCATATAATTTTTTATTCTGAAAGAAGTACCTACAAGAATGGAAGCTTAATATCCTAACACATTAACCCTATGACGACGGTGCGTCACACTCATGTGACACAGCCAAACTCCCGATGCCGGGGCATCATGCCAGTGTGACGATTTCAATGCAATATTGCAATCGCCCGGCATAGGGGTCTTCGCGTAGCGAGTGCCCCGTCGGGAAAGGGTTAAGATTCTATCAGATGAATACTCACTCTATTACCTATTAAAGAGGACTATCCCACAAGAGGGGGGAAGGGGTGAAATTTGAAATGGGATAAAAAGAAAGAAAAAAAAAAGTTAAGGCTTGTTTGCAATTCATATTAGTCTGAAGTCCAATGAATGGAAATAATCGAACTATGGTTACTGATGTTCAGCCTTCCAAGACAGGCCATATCTTAGGAAGTGAGTATTTTCTATCCTTTTCTAAACTTGTGGTATGAAATAAGAGTCTACATATGATACATTAGCAAAGTGATACTAATTAGTATTTGGTATAATAGATCATCATAACTGAGGGAATAAAATAGCTTGTAATTAAAAAAAAAAAAAAGGAAAAATGCAGTACAAAAGTGATTCCACACCCATGAAAATGCCTGAGTTACTGTTCTTCATCTTGCTCTCACAATTGTTCAAAGAGTAACTAATATTGCCAAACAATAAAAAGCATAATCTAGATAGCTGAATGAAGTTTTCAAACCAAGTTACATTTTATACATTTATAAATAAAAAGAGATCGAAAATTAAGAAACCATGACACATGACATTGGAAAAACAATCAAAATGCACAATAATTATATAATTAATTTCTTCTTTATATCACTCCTTATTTTTTGTTAAATAATCCTTCTTGGATATCTTTTTTACACAAAATTTACATGTATTTACATAACACATGTATAAGTCTAACTGAGTAGATGCATACAGACAGATGATATGTTTTCTTATCTATGGGGAGGGAGGATTTAGCCATTTGTTTTTCAATATTACATATACAGAACTTATTAAAGCTTTTTGCAATCAACTGTAATATACAGGTAAACTATTGAAACTTCTTATGTTATTTACACCTTTTTAGATACTGTAAATTACTGAAAGTTACTGTAATTTACAATAAAGAAATAATCTAAATATGGATCCAGACTTTTTTTGTCTAAATGGCTAGGAAAAAACAAAAAATACAACACTCATTCTCCTAGGATATTAAAAAAGATTATGTATAATTCGTCTCAGCATCTGACCCATTGCGGACGGGTGTCATGAGATACATGACACATGGAGTTCTGGCCTGATGGGAGGTATCCTGACATATATGACATTCAGGGATTTCAGATCTCTGTGGTTCCATGAGTAATGAGTGAGTGATGATTGTCAATTGCAATTATAATTACTATAATTTCCGTAATATTAAGCAAGATGGGTTTCACCTAACATCCGAAACCTAGATAGAATCAATTTCTCCTAGCATCAGCAGGAGAGAAAGCTTTGATTGGCACCCATCCACAGACTATCAAGCACTATCTTTAGAGTGATGGCACACAGCAAGTTGCTGATCTCTTGCACTAAAATTTCGCCAATGAAGGATGTGCAGGCAGAACGAGAAGAGGAAGGTGACACAAACCATGCCCAGTGTCTACGATGTGCCCCTGTACTAGTAGGGATGCCCTGTACTTTGGCACTGAGTTATAAGCATGGTTTCCTTCCTATTTCCTACCTCTCCATAATATATGATATATTCATTGTGGAAGGTTACATTTTTCGCATTCGTTCACAGCAGCACATGAATATGAAAAAAATATGATATGATATGAGCCCAATACTACAATTTCAGTCTTTTGCAGCATTGCTAAAGCCTGCCATATGACACATACAAGACTCTCAATACAATAAAAAAATATATATAAATAAATACAAAAAAGGCTCTAGTTTTACTATGAGTGACTAAAAGAGAGTAGGAAAAGTCAAGGTATGTTGCGGAAGCTGCCTCGCTCTGAAATTAAACCCATTCTAGAGATTGAGCAAGCAAATCTATAACCATCTGCAATGGGTTAAAATGAAGTAATACTAGAGATGGCATTTCTTTAACCCATTGCCGATGGTGGATAGATTTGCTTACACAGGCTCCAGGATGAGTTTTATTTCTGATCGAGGCAGCTTCTGCAAC
>BOPN01006417.1:68293-70793 GCA_017312705.2 Penaeus japonicus
CTGAGTAAGCATTTAAGGGATGACCCACACATCTCCCACTTCACCCTCCTTCCAGCAGGTTGATCAATCCTTAGCTTCTCCTGGCAGCCCAGCTACCGCCCAGAGCAGGGGTTTTGGCTGCCCCTTGTTTTCTCACCTCCTTACCATTTCCATTACTAGGAACCAGCACCTGATTGTAGTTGGGCCAACACTACTCAGCTCTCTGTTATGAATCTGAGTTAACTATCAATATGGTTTGTAATTTACCCCTATGTCCAGTTGCCCCCCAAACTTGTTGAATGGGAAGTGATGCTAACTCTTTAACTTAAAATTTGCTACAAAAAATGAATATGAGATCTTGTCTATAAAACTTGCATTGAATATATATATAAAAAAAGACATAATCCACAGGCCCATGCAATTGGAAATCCCAGAACAACAGTAATTCAACAAAAGCTACATAATACTGATACTAATGACTGGTATTGATGGATTGCATATGATTGTATACTGTCCAAATTTAGTTGTTTTAGTTTGAAGAAACCAACTAGTTTATGCAGCAATTTTAGTGGTGCAGTGTTAAGTAGTTACTGAAGCTTCTGTGTTGTAGATGTTATGACAAAAGCAAAGAAACCTACAGCAAACCTTTATCCAATTGTTACATTGTGAAGACGTGTGTATGCTGTATTTCTTTTGGCATAGGATAGGATATACATTAGAAATGCGCTCTAGAGGTTTCTTTCAAAATGAGGATCTAGTCCAAATTCCATCTCGCCCGAATATTGGAGGGAAATAATTGATGACCACAACACCATAAGTGAGGATGTAATTATGGTACACCAAGAAAGTAAGTCAAATTTAAGAAACCATGGCACAGTTTTAGTTAACCATTCCGAGATGGGTACCCCTTAAGGGGATACGTGACAACAGAGGTCCTCTAACAAAGCTATTTCGAGTAATGTGTTGAAGTTTTGCAGGAAAATAGGTATTTTTGCTGCTTACTCTTTCTCTAAAACAGGACGATGTTTGTATACTTTTATGTATACATAGATTTACATGTACACAGAAATGTAGCTCCATTTAAATCAACAAGCACCATTAATACTTACCCAATGAAGAGTCACTTGATATGGTTACAGGCCTATGCAAAGTATTTTTCATTCTTTATAAATATAATAGCCTATTTGATTTTTTCCTAACCATGCATGTCAAATATTGTGTAAAATCAAAGTTTTCATCACTTTTTCCTCTTATTACTTCAAACTCTTTTACCTTATTATCTAAATATCTAAACATCAATTTAAAAAAAATAGAAAAGTCTATCACATCCCCTATTTTCTCACCAATTAAACTCCCACCAGCCATTTAAATCCTGTGCACTGTGTAAAAAAATGCCTGGGAACTATTTCTAGATGTATGAAAACTTTGAGAACAGTTTTGTAAAATGCTATAATTTGATAACACATTATGGTTTCTAGTCTGGATGTTTTGCCAGGTCATCGAGCGCATAGTGGCTGGCCGTCGCCTCAGCGGACGAATACCCTGCAGGGTTAGGCCTGCCCATTATGAAATACCCCAGTATAATGTCCACGATTTATAGCTTAGGCTGGGCATATCATATGTTTTTTCTAATATTTTCTAGATTTATGGTATGAAATATAACTCTGTATATGATATAATGGCATTATATATTATACTATTTAGCATTTGGTATCATTTGGTAACAAATAGCTTGTTATTTCAACAAAAGGAAAAATGCAGTACAAAAAGGATCACGCCCTGTGAAAATGCCTGTTAACCCATTGGCATCGGTTGACGTCCTATCACATGGTCGGGAAATATCCCCAGACCTGGGTGACATCCTGAGACATCATGCATTTTCTTGCTGAGTTCTAGGTGGGGCAGTTGTGACATGCTGAGACATCAGCAATAAAACGCTAGATTGTTCTTAAATATAATTAATTTTCATGATTTCTTAGCCTCTGTTATTTTAGTAGGTGTCTGAATATCATAAAATGTGATATAACATAAAAAATAAATGATGTCACAGAAAACATGATATTGATGACATAATGGTAATTTCTGCTTCTGATTGCTTGAATAGAAAACAGAAACTTTTGTAAGATCAAATGTGAATGGCCAGGATATAAAATAAAATAGAAAATTACTGAAGTAAAACTATTTCTAATTTATAAATTACCCTTGATACCACGTCACATCATGAAGTATATGTACAAACTTGTATGTACATGTATGATTATTCATAATGTTCTTCTTTTCGTTTTGGAAAATAAAATTTATAAGTAAAAAACATCTTTGATACCCCACTACATTACAGAGAAGTGAAGAATATAGGCCAAGTTCAAGAAAATAACACAAGAAAAGCATTACTGTAACAAGTTTTTCAACTAAAATAACTCTTCTGAGCATGGCAATATTTTTACATGCCTTTACATTATAGATGCAATCATGCAAACCATAAGAATAGGGCGGGTAAAAAATGCTCTGAGGTTCAGCATGG
>BOPN01006417.1:75793-77062 GCA_017312705.2 Penaeus japonicus
TATATATATATGTATATATATGTATATATATATATATATATATATATATATATATATATATGTATATATATGTATATATATACATATATATACACACATATATATATATATGTATATGTAATGTATGTTTGTATGTATCTATATGTGTGTGCGTGCATCTAATTTGCTTTACGTTTGTGCTGGGTACGTGTTGGCTGATATTGGCTAGAGGATATATGTTATAGTTGCATTATATCATATTTTATAATTTCATAATATCATACTTTATGATTTTACTATATCTCATATCTTTTCAGTATTCTTGATTTTTTTTTATGTAAAACAATTGTATATGATGATTTACTGTCGCTCACGTACCAATTAGTAATTAGTGAGATGGCTTGACCTGCTTTTCAGCACAGACCTCAATGAAGTTGGAATTAAATGAAAAAAAAAAAAAATCTTTCTCGCATCCATCCTTTGGTGATTCCTGCTTTTTGTGTGTGGCAGAAAAACCTGAAGAGAACACAGGTACAGCTGTGTAAGATCCAAACGTTAGGGAAAAGTCATACAGTAAACACCAGTTAGTCTTTATAGAAAGCCAGTATATAGAAAGTTTAAAGACACCACTATAAATTTCGACACTTCAGACATTTATATGTGTCCCCAAGTGATCACTTCACTCACCTTTCGGGGACCGTTGCTTTACATGACACGTTAAGGGGATAACTTGAGCAAAATGGCGAAATCTACGAAGAATAAATGTGTGTAGCCGTTTACCGTATCCTTTCGCTAACGTATTTGACGCAATCTTTCCTCACTAAACAGAGCAATAAAAAAAAATAATAATAATAAAAAATACAGCACCATTTTGAAACAATAAAAAAAAAATCAGTAAATACCTCCATAATAATAAGTCAGTTTATTTTCATCCATTTACTCTGAACATTTTTATTACGTGTACGTCAGTTCGGACCTTGAAAAGCGACAGCCAAAATAAGAGAAATATCATATTCTCTTCCATGTATATGTACACGCCCACACACAGAGTCACACTCACACACACACACGTACACACACACACACACATACACACACACACACACACACACACACACTTATATATGTATATATATATATATATATATATATATATATATGTATGTATGTATGTACATATATACATACATATATATATATATATATATATATATATATATATATATATATACAGTATACATATAGATAGATAGATACACATGTATATATGTATATACACATACATACACA
>BOPN01006418.1:25000-32500 GCA_017312705.2 Penaeus japonicus
AGATCCATTAAAGATCTCTCTCTCTCTCTCTCTCCCCCCCCTCTCTCTCTCTCTCTCTCTCTCTCCCCTCTCTCTCTCTCTCTGTCTGTTTCTGTCTCTTTCTCTCTCACTCCCTCTCTCTCTTTCTCTGTCTCTGTCTCTGTCTCTGTCTCTGTCTCTGTCTCTGTCTCTGTCTCTGTCTCTGTCTCTGTCTCTGTCTCTGTCTCTGTCTCTGTCTCTGTCTCTGTCTCTGTCTCTGTCTCTGTCTCTGTCTCTGTCTCTGTCTCTGTCTCTGTCTCTGTCTCTGTCTCTGTCTCTGTCTCTGTCTCTGTCTCTGTCTCTGTCTCTGTCTCTGTCTCTGTCTCTGTCTCTGTCTCTGTCTCTGTCTCTGTCTCTGTCTCTGTCTCTGTCTCTGTCTCTGTCTCTGTCTCTGTCTCTGTCTCTGTCTCTGTCTCTGTCTCTGTCTCTGTCTCTGTCTCTGTCTCTGTCTCTGTCTCTGTCTCTGTCTCTGTCTCTGTCTCTGTCTCTGTCTCTGTCTCTGTCTCTGTCTCTGTCTCTGTCTCTGTCTCTGTCTCTGTCTCTGTCTCTGTCTCTGTCTCTGTCTCTGTCTCTGTCTCTGTCTCTGTCTCTGTCTCTGTCTCTGTCTCTGTCTCTGTCTCTGTCTCTGTCTCTGTCTCTGTCTCTGTCTCTGTCTCTGTCTCTGTCTCTGTCTCTGTCTCTGTCTCTGTCTCTGTCTCTGTCTCTGTCTCTGTCTCTGTCTCTGTCTCTGTCTCTGTCTCTGTCTCTGTCTCTGTCTCTGTCTCTGTCTCTGTCTCTGTCTCTGTCTCTGTCTCTGTCTCTGTCTCTGTCTCTGTCTCTGTCTCTGTCTCTGTCTCTGTCTCTGTCTCTGTCTCTGTCTCTGTCTCTGTCTCTGTCTTTCTCTCTCTCTCTCTCTCTCTCTCTCTCTCTCTCTCTCTCTCCCTCTCTCTCTCTCTCTCTCTCTCTCTCTCTCTCTCTACACACACGCACACTCAAACACATACACACACACAAACACTCTCTCTCTCTCTCTTCCTCTCACTCTCTCTCACACACTCTCTCTCTCTCTCTCTCTCTCTCTCTCTCTCTCTCTCTCTCTCTCTCTCTCTCTTTCTCTCTCTCTCTCTCTCTTCCTCTCTCTCCCTCCCTCCCAACCCTCCCTCCCTCTCTCTCTCTTCCCTGTTATTCTCATACTCTTTCCCTCTCTCCTTCTCCTTCCTTCTCTCTCCCATCCTCCCCTTATATTATTGTTTGTTTTCTCTCATTTCTGACTCGGTTTTCGCTTGAGTTTAGGGTTGCGCAACAGTTGACAACAATCAACAGTGGTAATTGCAAGGATTTACTTTACTGCTGAAGAGAACAATAATTAGATTTGTTGATGGCGTTTCTAAACACCTATAGTATTCTTGTCGGTAATAGAGACAGTTAGTAGTACTAATAAATATATAAAAAGATATGATAAAAAGTAATAATGATAAGTAGAAGAAGAGGAAGTAGGGAAAACGTGAGTGAACCCGAGTAGGGAGGAGCGTGGCTCTGGCCCTGCTTACCTTTGGCGAGGCTGGGCAGCACAGTGAGCAGCATGAGCAGGAGGCGAACGATGGCGTAGTTGCCCCTGAACGCCCCGTGGCTGCCCGTGCTCAGGCCGCTCTCTCTGCCGTTCCTGCTCGCTCGTCCTTTGGCCGAAGGCGCCCGCGCTGGCCCGTCCGTTGCTCCGCTCCTCCTGTCAGAGTCACTGCGGGTCGCCAGGTCACAGGAGGCGACGACGGGGGCATCCGGGGGCGTAAGGTCACAGGGCACGGAGGCTGGGTCGGCCTGCGCCGTTCGGCCACGGGGTGCGGCGGCCGACTTCGGGGGAAGGCGCGGCTTCGTGGCGTTGACGGGGCTGCCGAGGGAGGCGCCGGGCTCGCGCTGGGTCCGGGAGCCGCAGTGGAGGGCGTGAGCGACGGCGGAGCCACGGGGGGAGGCGCGGAAGCTCTCCTGGACAGAGGGGTCGCAGGACCCCCCTCTGCTGGCCAGAGCGCGCACCAAGGTCAGCAGGGATGCGTGGCCGGCGCAGAACTCGGCCTCCAGTGGGCTCCGCTCGCCCTTCCCGAGGGCGCAGCGCCCGAGGCCGCACGTTTCAGCGGGCGCAGCGGCGGCGCAGTGAAGCTGCGGCATTTCAGAATTGTTCGCTCGCAAAGAGGAAGAGAAACGGCCGTGATTTCACTGCGTTTTGTTCAACCACATCACTGGGAGCGCACTCTCTAGTCTACATGTGCCAGCAATGACCTCCCCTGCATGCATGTTGCATCTGACCGAACGGCTCGCCTCAGAATAATCACGAAATCTATTCAACTCTGAGCACTGTCTCTGTTCTGCTTCCCTCTCGCCCCAAGAGGAGGGCGCTTCCCGTCCGCACGAGCGCGAGGGCGGCCCGGAGCCTAACAAAGTTTCCCCGAAGAGGAATTGGATTGCGGCAGCTGTTGAGTCGGGCCGATGCCCTTCGTCCTGAAAGGAGGGAAGGGAAGCGTTACTCTATGGATTAACAGACATAAAGGTGATGGACGGCAATAACATCAATAATCAATAAGGATAATAACACTCATCACCAATGTGATAATAACAATACTAATCTGTGGATGATAACAAGAATCAATGTAATATGCATGATTATTATCCTGAACTGTCAATATAAAGTTCAATACTATTACTAAAATTACTGAATTCATTCCCTTTCTGCCATAAAAGTGTTGAAACATCACGACCATAAATATATTGGTAATCACATTCAGATAAACAATAAAGACCACAATGAAAAAAGGATATTTCGTCAGCTGCTCCTGTTCCCAGCGCGAAGGCGAACAGGGAGCCAGAGAGAGAGAGAGAGAGAGAGAGAGAGAGAGAGAGAGAGAGAGAGAGAGAGAGAGAGAGAGAGAGAGAGAGAGAGAGAGAGAGAGAGAGAGAGAGAGAGAGAGAGAGAGAGAGAGAGAGAGAGAGATAGAGAGAGAGAGAGAGAGAGAAAGATAGATAGAGATAGATAGATAGATAGATAGATAGATAGAGAGAGAGAGAGAGAGGGAGGGAGAGAGAGAGTGAGAGAAAGATAGATTCGATAGATAGAGAGAGAGAAAGAGAGAGAGGGAGGAAGAGACTGAGACAGACAGAAAGAGTGAATCGGAGTGCGGGATTTCTGGCACTATATTGGCCCTATAAAGACGTGTGTGGAGCATGATCGCCCGAGCGTGATATGTATCTGTGTCTTCATAAATTCTTGGCTTCATTAAAACGAAATGCCGTGTCTAGTACACATGAAAAACACAAAGAATTCTTCACACATTTTTAGCGCTGGCGTTCAAGTATCCTTTTTTCTTTCCGAAGACAATTAAAGTAATATAATCATGATCATTCAGCTGATAAACACATCACAAACGACATATTTATTACAGCGTTCTACCACTTTCACTTATTGGACACTTCAGCGGAATTTCGCAAACGTATATTCCCTGTTTTCCTCATGCACACTCGATGCCTTGCGTGCAGCTAATAACATCAGTCATCGAGAACCTACTTGTCACTTTGTCCTTCGCCCGCAGCCTCGTTAAGGCAAGGCCGCCCTGCACAATGTCTTTATTTCCAAGGGGAATCAGGAGAGGATTCACGAGGAGCAAGTTGCAAACACAGCAGCGAAGGTACGAGCAGCGAAGCGCACGGCCATGCCAAAGGCCTTTCGCTTTATCGCGATGAAGAGAAAAGGCCTTTTGACGCGATCGTGTTTCCTGACCCTTCCGGTATATGTTTTGTCAGCAGGTGAATGAGTCGGTCGAAAACTGAACAATATCCCAGATATATATATATGGAGATTAGCAGGATGTGTGTAGCGTAAGAGGCGGTTTTAGATATACGGTATTGTGAAGATATGGGTATCCGTCAGGCAACATTAGACGTGGCAACATAATCACTTCAACAATATAAATACACATACACCAACATTCACAAACATACCCCACCTCCCACACACACAGGCACATATGATAATTACATATGTATAGACAAATAGATGATATAAATTGCATTAGAAGGAAGGGTTGCCAGCAGACTTCCGTGAATACGGTATCAAACGATAAAAATATTTTTGCTTATATACATATATACATACACATATATACATATATACATATATACACCCGCAGACCCACACGCATACACACACACACACATTCACACATACATATACATACATAGATATGCGTTCGAAATCAGGTGTTTGGTGTGTGTGTCGAGTACATCGCGCGGTGGCCCTCGCATGCAGTGTCCGATGACCAAATCAGGTATGAATGACAACGACAACATGAAATTCAGCAACCCAGTCGTCCGAAGGCTTGCCTATTCCGAGAAATTTACACACCAAACACATGTACCACTTTTATTATTCATGTTACATTGCAATTTCATCATTCGTGTTACTGTCCTGTCAATAACTTCTACATTTGCTACGATATACTCAATATATTTATACTAATACACTGTAAATACCGTAGCCCCGTTAGTGTATGGTTCCATGGCTCAGGACAAACGTACAACAAACAGAACCTGCGTAAAAACAATACGCAATGTTGATCTAGTGTCCCTTAACCCCAGCTCTCCCTCGCAGCTCTCACCCGAACACCTCGCGCGCGTCGTCAAGGAAGCTACAAACATCACGCTTCTCGTATTACAATGCTTGGTTAAGTAACCACATTTTACGGACCAAGACTCTTGTTCTATCTGGTATGGCACGTCGGGATGTTTCCTGACATCTTATGGCAACATTACTATGGTTTACGTCCTATGGTTTACACACATGCGCGCGCGAACACACACACACACACACACACACACACACACACACACACGCACACGCACACACGCACGCACGCACGCACACATAGACGCACGCCCATCTCACAGCCGTGCAGGCAATCACACACATAAGCAGTCACACAAGCAAAAGTTTCCGCTTATATTACAGGCCCAAAATGACGTAAGCAATAAGACTGTAATCCATTATGTAGTCAGTGAGGCTGACATTGTTACATTTTTTATTGGATCCGCGATACACAATGCATTGCAGATACACCGCTACAATGCCAATGATTGGGTCTCGCGAATTCAGGACAGCTCGCTCGGTCTTTTTCCTCCCCTTCCTCCTCTCCACGCGCGGAAAACTCTTTTCTCGGTCTGTCTGCCTGTCCGTATGCTTGTCTGCCCGTCTGTATCTGTGGGTCTGATATCTCTCCTCTCTCTCTCTCTCTCTCTCTCTCTCTCTCTCTCTCTCCTTTTCTCTATCTCTCTCCTCTCTTTCTCTCTCTCTTTGTTTATCCTTCTATCTCAGCTTACCCCCTTTTCCTCTTTCGGTTCTTTCTCATTCCTCTCCCTTTGCCCTTCTCTCATCTCCTCGTTTCCCCTCTCTCTTCTCCTTTCCCTCTCTTCCCTCCCCCCTCCGTTCCCCTCTCCCCCCGCCCCCTGGCTCAGCTGGGCCCCCCTGCTCCCTGACTCAGCTGGGCCCCCCCGCCCCCTGGCTCAGCTGGGCCCCCCCGCCCCCTGGCTCAGCTGGGCCCCCCCGCCCCCTGGCTCAGCTGGGCCCCCTCGCCCCCGGCCGTACATCCACATTTGGCTGAGACGTTCACCGCCGGCCGAGGCGCCTATAATTAACGTACTATGCAATAAACACTCCGGGAGGAAGTGATTTCTTTTCCGCTGGGACTTTCCTCGGATTTTTTTTATCTCTCACTTAACCGAGTGCGGTGCATTTACGGCGGCCGTTGAAGGTCTTGTGGGGGATGGAGGAGTCTGTGTTACTTATACGGTACACAGGAACATGCATAAACATACACACACACACACACACACACACACACACTGACAAACATATACACGAACACACACACACTTACACACACACACACACACAACACACACACACACACTGATAAACATATACACGAACACACACACACATACACACACACACACACACTGACAAACATATACACACACACACACACACACTTACACACACACACACACACACGCGCAAACACGCGCGCGCCTCTCTCAGCACAGCGCAGACACTTCCTCCCCACCGCACAGGAAAGCAAAACAAAAACAACAATAATTAAATAAAAATCACCCGTCAGGAAGGAAACGTCAGGAGCCCTGCGTGTCAGAGTGCGCTGTCGGGCCGCCGCGTCAGCCGCGTCAGCCGCTCGTGATGTCTGACGCATTGTTGGATGTCTTCATCACGTGCTGGCGCTGACAGCTCGCGCTCGCTCAGAGTTTCGGAAACACATTTTATCTAATAGAGTTTCAAACGGAGGCGTCTGCAGTTTATTAATGGAATCTGTAGTTTGCAATCCGTCAATACGCCAGAGCAACATATCAGCACAATATAGTGATAATGATAATAATGAAAATACTATTCATCTTCATTACTATGATAAAAGTAATAAAATAAAATAATGATAATAGTGAAACCTATTACTTCGCACTTATGTTGTTTTTTTCGCAGATTCTCGCCCAAAGTGTCGAGAACAGGTTATTTCCTAATAATATTTCCAAATGCATCTCCAGAAGACCAATATGAGTTACACTTTGTTTACTTTCCTTCGTCAAAAGTTGGATCGGGAGTCGTCGTGGTGAAACACGCCCGTGAAACACCTCAACACGACCCGGAGATAAACAAAAGCGCTGCAGTATTTCGACCGCGCGCACTACGGGAAACGCCTTTCATAAACCTGATTTTAGACAGTGTTTATACGCGCCCACTTTCCGTTAAAAGCCTCTGCAATGTCTCTCGCAGGACGCTTAACATATTCGTAAAAATTTTATCCTGCGAGATCTTAAAAGCGTCCCCGGTTAGCGAACCGTAAAAGGGCGCTTCGTCGGATGCCATCCGCGGAGTGTGGCCGCAAGGCGGGGGGGGGGGGGGGGGATGGAGGGGAGAGGGGGGATGGGCGGAAGAAGGCGGGGGGCGGCGAAGGAGGGGAGAGGGGGGGATGGGGGGAAGAAGGCGAGGTGGGGGGGGGAGAGAAAGGGGCAGGAAGGGGAAAGGGGAGAGGGAGAGGGCGACGAAGAGGTAGGATCAGGAAGAGGGGGAGATCGAAGGGAAAGAGGAGGATGAGGAGGGGGCAGGAAGGGGGAAGGTGGGAGGGGGAGAGGGCGACGAAGATTTGGGAGTAGCAAGGGGCAGAGAGTGAGGAGCAGGGGATAGGGGTAGAAAGAGGGGGGGGGGGGGCTTGAGTAGTAAAGAGCAGAAGGGGCGACGGGGAGGGGGGGGGGGGGGGGGAGGGGTCTGTGTTGACATTCCGGTGTCACGTCGGGCCAGTAACGTACAAGCGCGGCGCCCCCTCTGAGCCGGGGCTTGTTATCAGCTGAGGTTCACTGAGTTGCCGCACAGGCTTCTCTTCCATCTCTTCAGATCTTGCAGAAAAACCTGCTCGTCGTGGGAGGCAAACGGCCTCAAAAACACCAAGTGGTGGATCT
>BOPN01006418.1:42500-45000 GCA_017312705.2 Penaeus japonicus
ATAAAGCAGACAATAAGATCAACATAGACAGCTACATACCGCTTTATCGACTAACAGCTGTTAACAGTTATCGAAAGCCACAAATATTTACATAAACGAATAAATATAAAAACAACAACAGAGTTTGAGATTAAGGAATGTTAAGGAATCATAAACCCAAGCTCAGGTCGACGCCTTCCGGGACTTCCTGTTTCTTATGGCAAAGAGAAAGAGTAAGAAGGGAAGAGAAGAAAGGAGAGAGAGAGAAGGGAAGAGAAGAGAGGAGATAAAGGGGGAGGGAAAGAGAGGAAATCGAGAGAGGAGAAAAGGAGCAATTTGGATGTGAATGCATCTTTTACATACATGCATTTACACTCATTCTCACTCTTTTACAGAGAGGGAGAAAGAGAGATACATAGATAGAGTGAGTGAGTGAGTGAGGAGACTATGAAACTAATACGAGGAAAAACTATCGCTCTCATGGCCGCCCATCATTGAGCCATCTATGACGACGGCGCGTCAAAAGGTCGGCCGCGCCATCACAGCAGCGGCGGGCGAGGGAGCCTTTATTGGCACTGCCCTCCATCCACCCGATCCCTCGGGCGGCGCTGCACGGGGCTTGAGGGCCAATATCACGGCGCCTGACCTTTATGGGCGTCGCTCGTCTAGGAGTTCCATCCGCCCAGCCTCCAAGGGCTCTCGCCCCTCCCCATGCCGGCTGCCCATGGCGTCGGCCAGTGGCGGCATCTCCGACGTTCATGGCGGCGTCTGTTCGAAGGCTCTTGCACTTCCATGGCATCCCAGCTGCGCTTGCATTCCGGGTGATCCTGGCATCAACTATTCATGGCAGCGGGTTTTCATCGCATCTTGATTCTTCATGATATCCTAATTGTTCATGACATTCTGGCTTTTCGTGACATCCCGACTGTTTACGGAATCCCTGCTGTTCAAAAATCACGGCTGCTCATGACATGGCCTGTTCCCGGTACCCCGGTCGTTCGAAGGATCTCGTTAGTCAGTGCAACCCGACTGTTCACTGCATCTCGTCTGCTCAAGAAAGCCTGGCTGTTCACTGCATCCTGGCTTTCGCCACAGCTCGTCTTTTCATCGCATCACTGCTCTCCAGAAGGTCTTGGCTGTTCATGCACCTCCTTTACTCATGGCATCCCGTCTGCTCATGACACCAGCTGCTCATGGCGTCGCCTCCTCCGCTGGGCCAGCGAGCGCCGCCCTGCCCTTGTCATTAACCCGCGGCCGTTGTGATGAAGGGCAGCGTCGCGTGCGCGGAGGAGGGAAGGAGGGAGGGTAGGGAGCAAAGGAGGGAAGGAAGGAGATAATGGAAGGAGGGAGGGAGTGAGGGAGGGAGGGTAGGAGGGAGGGAGGGAGGGAGGGAGGGAGGGAGGGAGGGAGGGAGGGAGGGAGGGAGGGAGGGAGGAGAGGAGGGAGGGAGGGAGGGAGGGAGGAGGGAGGGTAGGAGGTAGGAGGGAGGGAGGGTAGAAGACAAGAGGAGGGAAGGAAGGAGATAAGGTAAGGAGGGAGGGAGGGAGGGGTAGGAGGGAGGGAGGGAGGGAGGGAGGGAGGGTAGGAGGGTAGGAGGGAAGGAGGGAGGGTAGGGAGCAAAGGAGGGAAGGAAGGAGATAATGGAAGGAGGGAGGGAGGGAGGGAGGGAAGGAGGGAGGGAGGGGGAGGGAGGGAGGGAGGGAGGGAGGGAGGGAGGGAGGGAGGGAGAGAGAGAGAGAGAGAGAGAGAGAGAGAGAGAGAGAGAGAGAGAGAGAGAGAGAGAGAGAGAGAGAGAGAGAGAGAGACGGGGGGGGGGGGGATGGAGGAGGGAGGGAGGATGAGGGATAGGGGAGGCCGTAATGCGCCTGCCTCTGCCACCCGAGCTCATTACGTACAACGAGACATTTATTACGGGCGGGATACTTAGGCTAATGTTATTATGCTCTGCCTCGGCACCGAGGGAATTGTGATTGTTTGCTGCAATTAAGGATTGTGGAGCCCAGTCTGGAGGCGGCCCGAAAAGCGAAGGCGGGGCCGAATCGACGTGAGTATTTGCGTCCGGGAATACCTGCGTCGCGGAGTGCGGCGGGCCGTCGCGGCGCTCGCTCGACTCGCCACGAATTAACATCGTAATCGATTCATTAAAACTGGCCGGCAATAATTAATGAATGTAAATCGCACCGACAGATTTGAATGAAATGAAATGTAAAAATCGTGTTTCGACTCAGAATGCGATAGGCCCTTGAAATGACGCCGTTTTTCGCTCAATAGCACTGTTATTCCAGGGAATGAAGGCATCGCTTATTATGCCCGCTGTGTGGCGGTCAAAAGGACACACGATAAATTTGGAAGAATACATGAAACGCATGCACTTATACCAACAAACAGACATACTGACATGCTTACATATACACAAACACAAAGCAATACGTACACACACACAATCAATATCTGTCTATTCAATCTGTCTGTCTATCTCTCTGTTCCTCTCTCTCACACGTAGGCTACAGGTCTTCCAAGT
>BOPN01006418.1:60000-65000 GCA_017312705.2 Penaeus japonicus
CCAGAACGACAGCAGCCAGAACGACAGCGAGACAACCAGAACGACAGAGAGACAGTCAGAACGACAGCAAGACAGCCAGAACAACAGAGAGACAACCAGAACGACAGCGAGACAGCCAGAACAACAGAGAGACAGCCAGAACAACAGAGAGACAACCAGAACGACAGCAAGACAGCCAGAACGACAGAGAGACAGCCAGAACGACAGAGAGACAGCCAGAACAACAGAGAGACAACCAGAACGACAGAGAGACAGACAGAACGACAGCGAGACAACCAGAACGACAGCGAGACAGTCAGAACGACAGAGAGACAGCCAGAACGACAGCAGCCAGAACGACAGCGAGACAGCCACAACGACAGCGAGACAGCCACAACGACAGCGAGACAACCAGAACGACAGCGAGACAGCCAGAACGACAGCGAGACAGCCAGAACGACAGCGAGACAGTCAGAACGACAGCGAGACAGCCAGAACAACAGAGAGACAATCAGAACGACAGAGAGACAGACAGAACAACAGCAGCCAGAACGACAGCGAGACAGCCACAACGACAGCGAGACAGCCAGAACGACAGCGAGACAGCCAGAACGACAGAGAGACAGCCACAACGACAGAAAGACAGCCACAACGACAGAGAGACAACCAGAACGACAGCAAGACAGCCTGAACGACAGCGAGACAGCCAGAACGACAGCGAGACAGCCAGAACGACAGCGAGACAGCCAGAACGACTGTGAGACAGCCAGAACGACAGACAGACAGCCAGAACGACAGCGAGACAGCCACAACGACAGAAAGACAGCCACAACGACAGAGAGACAGCCAGAACGACAGCAAGACAGCCACAACGACAGAAAGACAGCCACAACGACAGAGAGACAGCCAGAACGACAGCAAGACAGCCTGAACGACAGCGAGACAGTCAAAACGACTGTGAGACAGCCAGAACGACAGCGAGACAGTCAGAACGACAGTGAGACAGCCAGAACGACAGCGCGACAACCAGAACGACAGAGAGACAGCCACAACGACAGCCCTTGAAGGCCTCGTGAGCCGCCCATGGAAAGGGCACCATTAATAATTCCCGCGAGCAGTAACGCGGTTATTGGTTACACATCCCGTTTCCTGGAGTCTCACGCATGGCAGGGCAGCCTTCGTCCCTTCCCCCTCCACCTCGCCTCCCTCACCCGCCCCTCCCCTGCCTCCACACACCCCTCCCCTCCACCTCACCTCTCCCTATCTCTCTCCCTCCACCTCGCCTCCCTCACTCGCCCCTCCCCTGCCTCCACCTCGCCTCCCTCACTCGCCCCTCCCCTGCCTCCACACACCCCTCCCCTCCACCTCACCTCTCTCCCTATCTCTCTCCCTCCACCTCACCTCTCTCCCTCCCCCCCTCCACCTCGCTTCTCTCCCTCCCCCTTTCTCTACCTCAGCTCCCTCACTCATCCCTCCCATGCCTCCACCTCTGCCTCCCTCCTCGCCTCCTCCCCCGCCCCTCCCCTGCCTCCACCTCGCCTCCCTCACTCGCCCCTCCCCTGCCTCCACCTCGCCTCCCTCACTCGCCCCTCCCCTGCCTCCACCTCGCCTCCCTCACTCGCCCCTCCCCTGCCTCTACCTCACCTCTGTCCCTTCCCCCCTCCACCTCTCCTCTCTCCCTCTCTCTCCCCCTCTACATCGCCCCTCTCCTTCATCCATCTCAACCTCGCCTCCCTCCTCATCCCCTTCTCTCCTCCCTTCCCTCTTTCCCTCCTCATCTCCTTTCTCTCCCCCCCCCCCCCCCTTTACCCTTCCTTCCCCTCCGCCCCGCTCCCTTCCCTTCCCTCCTCTGCCCTCCCCCCTCCTCCCTTGCACGCCATTCCCTAGCGACTGCTAGTTGCTAATCAATCTCTAATGCGCCTTCCAGCCGTCCTTCTGCGTCCCAAGCCTCCCGTGACACCAGCGCAGGACGGCGGACGCAGGTCGGTCCCTCCGTGTCGCCTGGTGAATGACAGGGGCACGAGAGCGCCGGCCGAGCGGGGGCAAGGGATTAGCCACATCCAGCAGGCTCGCCTTTGTAAAATTCATACTGGATCCCTGTCGCATGTTGTGAATGTATGAATGAGAAGTGTCCCTCTAAAATTGATATCAATTCTTATGAATAGTTAACCTCATACACGCACGCAAATAAACATATAAAAATACAAACAAACACACACACGCACTCACATTACAAAACGAATTGTGGCCCTGGGAAAACCTAGTAAGCTGTCAACTTATAAGTGACTTTAAAAAAAGTCCCTTTACATGTTAAAGGTAGAATCAATAGATGAAAACATGGGCAAATGAAAGAAAAATAAAACAGTGAATGTATAAACTTCAATTATCTGGCTTAAGTAAATAAGAAGAAGACGAAAAAAGAAGATAAACAAGGGTTTATGAAACTAAGGATACATACTTACATACATACATACATACATATATATATATATATATATATATATATATATATATATATATATATAAATATATATATATATATATATACATATATATATATATATATATATATATATATATATATATATATATATATATATATATATATATATATATATATATATATATATATATATATATATGCATATATATATATATATATATATATATATATATATATATATATATATATATATATATATATATATACATATATATATATATATATACATATATATATATATATATATATATATATATATATATATATATATATATATATATATATATATATATATATATATATATAATCCGTACTTAATTAATACTATATTCCACATAGTTCTTTAATATAAAATGTTGATATCAAAAATTGCTCTTCTCTATTTGGCGACCCTCATTGCCATTAAAATATTCAGCTAATCTCCGTTCCAGTGCCGAATAGCGTGTTACATTCAGTGGAAATAACTGTAATTATATTCATGACAACAAATGAATAAATGATATGATTTTTATTATAAAAACAACAAAGCGCCTCTCAGCAACCTGGGAATGAACATGCTGAACAAACACATCACAACAATCACACGCACACTCACAAACACACACACACATTCACACACACACACACACACACACATTTATATATATATATATATATATATATATATATATATATATATATATATATATATATATATATATTCATGGTTAAAGCCTCACAAACACCTGTCGATTTGCGGATCCTGTCAATAGACAGCCAGTCGTGTCAGCAGCCTCTGCAAGCACGCAACGTCGCCACGGAAACTCCCGTCGTACCGCGCCGCGCTGCGGTTCCGACGGCGAAAGAAACCCACAACCGGGCAACAGAGCCAGAGCAAGGACGCCAGGAACCCAAGTGGTGGAGAGGCCTTTTGGGACGCCCCGACAAAGGCCGCCAGGCGGTCGTGGGCGCCCGCGAAAACAAATGCCCTAATGGCCTTGGTGACGCCCTCGGAGCCCGCGACGGGTCGTGGCTGTCACCTCCGCAGAGGGAAACAAAAGGGCTCGCCGACCGCCCGCAAGAAAGGAGCGGCGCTGAGGACAACAACATGTTTGCGCGAGGGAGAGATAAGAGAGATAGGGGGAGGAGGGGGAGAGAAAGACAGATAATGAATGAGAGGGAGAGAGAGAGAGAGAGAGAGAGAGAGAGAGAGAGAGAGAGAGAGAGAGAGAGAGAGAGAGAGAGAGAGAGAGAGAGAGAGAGAGAGAGAGAGAGAGAGAGAGAGAAAGAGATTGAGAAAGAGAGAGAGAAAGAGATTGATAAAGAGAGAAAAAGAGATTGATAAAGAGAGAGAGAGTAGAGAAAGTGAGGAGAGAGGGAGCATAAGAATGAACTATTTCAGCAAATAAGTTTTGATACCAGTGTTGTACTTTCTTATGCCCCGAATTACTTCTTTTCTGTCGATCATCGTCCGCTTTTCCCTGGTCATGCAATGCGCCTCTTCTTTCATGTATGTTTTGCTTTCTTCTCCTTCCGTGGAGATGTCTCGTGTCATCTGTCGTCGCATAACTCTAGAAAACAGTGATTAAACGGATCATTAACCTGACATTGGGTCGGTGTGTGGCAGTGCTAGTCGAAACAGATTGACCTGAACCTCACGGCTTCGCTCTCTCGTCGACCCCCTGACGACGAGGACGCACTTTGTTCACCCTCGTCCTTCACAGTCGTCTTTTGAGTGAGCTGCTACACCTGAAGCAGTTTTCTTTTCGATGAAGAATTCCACACTGAATTATACCCAAGTGTGTTCTCTTCCCTTTCCTACGAGCTTTCGACTCACGTCCGGCACAGAACATGGACTCATAGTACTAATTACTCCTTTGTTCCCCTACATCTGGAGCCCAACCCCAGAATGCATTCCCTTCCACTTCTGCTGAAACATTAGCAATCATAAATCTCTTCAAGCGATCAATTCACATTCACAATTTACACCTTATTCCTCATCATTTTCATTTCCCCTTTAAATAACGATCGTCTTCCACAACGTCCCTGGCGTCTTCTATGGCATCTTGGCATCTTCCCCGATGTCCTTTTTCTTGGTCAGTAGGAGGCTGCGATGCGGCTCTACCTCCCGGACGGATTGCATGATACCCCCAGCACTCCTCAAGACGGAATGAGGATCAATGAGGCTCAAGTTCCTTTAACTTCCCATATGTTTTCCGCCGAGTTGGATCAACAGGCAGATCTTCCTCCATGCTTCCCTCTCGCCCCCCCTCCCCCTCCCCTCCCCCATGTGATTTCTGCTTCGTAAGCAATTATACTAAGTATAGAGCTTGTCCTTCTTATCTCTCTCTCTTTGGGAGAGCGCACTTGACCAATCTCAGGACGAGAGGAGAAATTGCCCCCCCCCCCCATATCCCTCCTTGGGACGGAGTACTCATTCAGCCTCAAGGTCGGATGAAAGATCACTCTCCTCCTCCGTAAGAGGCGCAATTTACTCAGTTTTGCTCTTACGGTAGACATTCGTTGTCGCATTCTGAGT
>BOPN01006419.1:5000-7500 GCA_017312705.2 Penaeus japonicus
TTTCTTCTAGATTTTCTTCTTCTCCTCTTTGGCTTCCTCCTCCTCCTTCATCTTCTACTCCTTATCTTCCTATTCCTCTTCTTCCACTTCCACCTCCTCTTCATCTTCCTTTTCCTCCTCCTCTTCATGTTCTTTCTCCTCCACCTCCTCTTTCTCCTCCTCTTCCTTTTCCTCTTCCTCTTCCTCTTCCTTTTCCTCCTCCACCTCCTGTTCCTCTTCTTCTTCTTCTTCTTCCTCCTCCTCCACCTCTTCCTCCTCCTGTTCCTCCTCCTTTCTCTCCCCCTTCTCCTTTTTCTTCTCCTGTTCTAAGTGATTTTTTCTACCCCTTCCCCCCATCCCCCCTCCTTTCCAGACCCCCCCCCCCCCCGCCTCCTCTTTGCATTGGGTCTTGGTGTGTTTTTCGCCCTTTTCGAAGAAATTGTCAAGAAAGTGTGGAGAGGAATTTCTCACTCTCACTTTTTTTTGCATTTTAATCTTATTTTTTCGATCTCACTTTCTATTTCTCTATTATCTATTCTTCCTTTTTTCCCTCATTCTTCCATTTTTTTTTCTCACTCTCTCTATCTTTCTTTTTCCTTCTCTCTCCCTCTCTCTCTCTCTCTCTCTCTCTCTCTCTCTCTCTCTCTCTCTCTCTCTCTCTCTCTCTCTCTCTCTCTCTCTCTCTCTCTCTCTCTCTAAAGAAAGAAAAGGAGGGAGACAGGAGGAAGAGTAGATGGAGAGATAGAGGTGGAGAGAAGGCGATTGGAGGAAAGTGAGAGACAGAATGATAGAGGTGGACAGGAGGGGATAGGAGGAAAAGGAAAGATGTAAAGAAGAATGAATAATAGGGAAGGAGAGAACAGAAGGGACAGAGAGAAAAGGAGAATGAAAGAGAGGAAAGGAAAGGAAAGAAGGGGATAGGAGAAGGAGTTGGAAAAATAGAAAGGAAGGACAGAAGAGGAAAATAAAGGATAGAGGGAGAAAGGGGGGGAAGTAGAGAGGAAATGAGAGGGGAAAGAGGAAAGGAGAAAGGAAGATAGAAGAGGAGAAGGTAAGGCAGCACAGGAAGAGGAAGGGGGTTGAAGACAACTGAGGAAAGTGTAATGTTTTTTTGTTTTGTTTTTTTCCTTAGTATCTTAACAGTGTTCTACCATTGTTACTAAGTATATTCTGCGGTAGTTTATATAACGATGATGGAAATATCAGAGGAGAGGAGAGAACAGGAAGAGACGGAGGGGGATGGGGTTATGAGAGAAAGGAGAGGAAATAAGAGAAAAGAAGTGGAAGACAGGTGGTAGAGAGAAAATGAAGAAAAGTGGGGATGGAAGAAAATATCATAGAAACGAGAAATTGAGTGAAATGGGGATAGAATGAGAAAAAGAAATGAATGGAGAGAAGAGGAACTATGATGAAATAAGAGAAAAATAAAGAGGACTGAATATGAGATGAAAGAAAACTAGGGAAACGGCGGTGAAAGAAGAAAAAAATAATGTCAATAATTAAGAGAGGAAATAAAAAGAAATGAAGGAATTACGAGAAAAATCGAGGAAAGAAAAGAAGTCACAATAAAATAATACAAACAAAAAAAAAATAAGATAAAAAAAGGGCATGAAAAAATGAATAAGAGAAAACAAGAAAAAAAAAGAGCACAAACAGGAGAAAGCTAAAGAAACAAAGAAAATAAAGAGGGAAAACGATAGAAAACAAGAGAAAGCGAAAACAAATAAAAATAAACAAGAGTAAACCAATATAAAAGGAGAAAAAAACAACAGAAACCGATACAAAAAAAAACACGAGAGAGCGATTAACGAAAAAAAACAAGAAAAAACTAAATAAAAAGACGAGAAAAGGAGACAAGAGGAGACAAGAGGAGGAGAGAGAGCACAGAACCCCGGAAGTGGATGTTGTCACTCGTAGGCTGGCTGTGTGCTCTGACTGCTTGCATAATGCATATGCAATGGGTTTAATCAAACGTTGAGGCGACGAGGTGGCAGGCAGTCGGCGTGTCATGGGTTAATTCATGGGTTTGGGCGTTTCTGGGTAAAGGGCGGCTTTGGTGGGAATGTTTTTTGTTTGTCTGTTGTTTCATATATATATTTTTTTTTTTTATTATTATCATTATTGGTGTTCTTGTTTTTGTTATGATCATTAAAATCGTTACTGATATTGTTATGACTCTCATTATTAAAATCATCTATATTATTTTTGTTTTGTTTTATCATTGCTTTTTTCATCATGGTTATGACTTGTTTGAGGGTGGCGGGGGGGGAGACGGAATAAGTCAACAGAGAGGGGGGCAGAGTGAAGTAATAAAGTTTTTTTTATGAATTATACATTATCTAAGTTGTTTGTCTTTTTTCATATTTTTTCTTTTCTCCCCCTCATCTTCTTCTCCTTTGTTTGAGACACCCTGCCTCCCCCCTCCCGCCTCTCTTCCTTCTCACCTACTTTTTCTACTAATTAAAAGAAAAACAAACAAAAAAAAAAACGAAATGAGCAAAAGGAAAAAACGAAGAAAAGA